>CAJVPM010002223.1:0-10253 GCA_910592325.1 Scutellospora calospora | reverse complement strand
TTTAGATAGTAATTTACTTTGTAGCATATGTAAGCTTTTCCTTAATAAAATGATGGGCAAGATCGCCAAAAAAAAAAAAAAAATGAATATTCAATATTCAGGAATATTCAATATTCATTGAATATTCAATATTCATTGAATATTCAATATATTTATTAAATATTTATTAAATATTTATACTATTGAAGTTATAATATCTATCTCTTTGGAGTGTTTTGTTAAAACAAGTAAGTAAATATAAAAATAATATAGAATAAGAATTGGAGTAACTCAGGAACTATACTAGTAAAGCAAAAGCTTAAAAAATAATAAAGTGACAGTTAATAAATTATACAAATCTGAGGAATTGCTTGTAGATTTAAGCAAGTCATAGAATTTAAACCAAATATTGCATTGCATTAGAAGGTTAAGAAAGAAGAATATATTTATTATAGCATATTTTTGTATTTTAAAGTATTGATTAGACTATAAAGTGCGATATTTACTATTTTTTTTCTTTAACATTTCTTATTGCAAAGTCATATAGATAACATCTAATCTATCTTCGAATGGGAAGATAGGTTAAACGTTATCTATATGACTTTACAATAAAAAAAAATAGTAAATAACACACCTTATTATCTGAATAATATCTAAATAGCATAGGTACTATCCAATATTCTGACCATCAGTTAAAATCAATATCTGAATATCCAATGGATCTAACTTCTAAAATTGATGGATTAAGATAATAAATGGTAAAAACCTTGTACGGTATTCTAATACTCTAAAATCTGTTATTTTAGAATTATTAGGTTCAAGACATTGTTCGCGCTTTGCAACATCTGCAGATCACGATGTCATGTGAAATTGCAAAAAATCAGCAGATTTTAACAGATTTTTTGATTCTCCGACAATTTTAAAGATTTTAAACAATATAGAATCGATTCTCATCCCTTAATAAATTTGTTTAAATTATCACCTCTTCATCTAAAAATTTAAAATGATATTAACCAACCAATTCTTTGAACGATCGGTCTTTGCAGATTGTTACAGATAGCCTTACTAAGAAATATTGTTTGCAATCTGTATTTAATACTTGGTAGAAGCACACTATTGTTCAGATATATTAGCTAACTTGCAGATGCTTTCTTTCATTTAATTGCTTTGCATATTCTGCTAATTTTATTTTTTATTATACTTAGATTTAAACTAGGTTTCCTTTTGCTTACAATCCACACCCCGAGATATCTTGCTAGGTCAGTTTTTTTTTTTGCATAGTTCTTGTTTTAGTTCTTGCCTACGATAATAGCTAATTGGTCTTTACTTCTATACTTTTTTTTGTTTGCATTTAATACAATGAGCTCTGATTTTTTGCTATTGATCTCGATGTCATTTATTGTATAAAACTCGTTAGAAATATCAATAATCTTTTGTAGCTCCTCTTTAGACTTAGCGATCCACATAGTATCATCTGCATAAGCTAGAACTGCTTGCTAATAAGATATTTCCTTTGTTAAGTTGTGTATGATATCTGTTGGCCACTCTGTTATCATTTTGTAATCCAAGTTCTTTGTTTCTTGAATTACGCAAAGTAGTGGATCATAAAAAATACACCAGGCCAAAGGTGAGATTACTTCGCCTTGGTCGAGACTGTCTTTAGCTTCAAATTCCTTTGTAAGGCCAAAGTTTGTTATAACTTTAATTTTCTTTCTTACATAGAGGCTCAGGATGAAACTGGTTGTTTTTTCAGATAATCTTATTCTTTCTAGTAATTTTTTGAGCATTTCTAAACCTACTGAATCAAATGCCTTATGCATATCTTGAAACAGAATCCATAGCTCATTGTTTTTTTGCCTTGCGTCTTCTAGAATATTATTCATGATATGAACTGGACTCGCTGTACTATTGTCTAATAGGCCTGCAAAGTTTGGTCCCTCTAGTACATTATGTTCTACTATAATTCTTTCTAGTCTCTGAGTTACTACTCTTACTATAGTCTTGTAGAAGGTTTCGATCAAGACTATTAGACACACGTTAGATAAATTGAAATTCCAGTCTTCTCCTTTAGGAATAGGATACAGTTGACTTAATTTTTATTTAGCTAGTATTTCTCCTTCTCGAATATACATATTCGCAAGGTATCTGAAAAGTTTTTGTGCTGTAGAACTTGCTTTTTTAATTAGTGGATAACTTATACCTGATAGACCTAGTGCTGATTTGGCCTTTGTTTTTTTTAATGCTTCTGCTCATTCTTTTTCAGAGATCTCACATACTAAACTATCATATATTTTTGTATCTACTTTCTTCAAAGGTTTGTAAGCTTTTTCCCATTGTTTAGACATGTTTGTACTTTGAGTATTTCTTTTCCTAAATTGCTTTTGAAAGTGATCTCTCACTTCATTCAAGACTTCATTTCTTTGGTTCAGTAGGATTATGTCAGAACTATCTTCTTTTATGACTCTATCTATGACTACTCATCTAGAAGATCTCTCGAGTAAGCTACTAATCATATACTTGAGCTCTTCTTGTATTGCCTCACAATGTTGTTCTACTGCTTGGTTTATCTCTTCTAATTCTTCTTTTTTTCTTGCTTGTTGCACTTTTGTATACATGATCTTTCATCATGTCTTGAGGTCTTCAAGTCTTCTTTTAGACTATATCCTTTCTGAGAGTTCTTCTATTTCAGTTTCATATTCTTCGTTTAAATACTTTATCTGTAAATTAATATTAGTTCTGTTTGTTTTAATAATTTGTTAACCAATTCCTTCTACATATTGCTGGCATATTTTTCTAATCTTCTTTAAGTCTTTCTTTATACTGTCGCTTTTATTTACTTTTTTTTTTGTCTTGATTCTCTTGAGTGCTACTTTCTTGCCTAGTAGTATGGCTTTAGTACACTTAATGATGCTAGCTGATATTATATTCTACAAATCATCTTTGCTTATCACTTCTAGTCTATTTAAGTTATCTTTCCTTTTCTTGTTACTTAGCTTCTTTTCGAGTGTGTTGTCTAGTTTTGCTTTGTAATCTTCCCAGTTCTCTTCTACAGCTTTTTTTAAACTAAACACCTATTTTTTGCCCTTTAACCTTTTATTACAAGCTGTAGTTCTAGATTTTTTCATAATTCCTGTTGCTATATTTGCCTTTACTATTGCGTGATCACTATTTGTGATTGCATCTGACTCAATTATCTGACAACTTATTAAGTCTTGTGCTAGATCTTTTGAGATCTAGATGTAGTCAATTCTAAATTTTACCTGATCATTTGATCTAGTGAACTTCTTTTCGTATGAGTTGAATATTGAATATTCAATAAATATTGAATATTTAATAATAATAAATATATTGACTAATATTTAGTTATTAAAAATAAATTAATATTCTCTAGTACATCTTTTCTAAATATTATACTTACATATCTTTAATTTGTTCAGCTAGAGATGACCTTTTAAGTTTTTCAAAATATCATATTTTAAATCATAGATTTAATACAACTGACGCAATATATAAAAGACTTATTCTTTGGCAATATTCTAGAAGTTTATTAGCAGTAGCTTTGTACTTCTTCTTAAGCTATTCTGACATATTATTATTTTTTTTAGCATCTTCAAGTAATTTAAGCAATGAATAATAGAGTAGGATGACCATTGATAATATTAGATATTCTGATAATAACATAAATACAGTTGCTAAATTAAATTAAAAATAAATATTTTGTCTATTACAGTTTAAGGGTAGGGGTGATGTAGAACATTTGTCATATAATTTTCCTAACAAATAACATTTTATATATATAAAAAAAAATATATTACTAATAAAACTTTTTAGTATTATATTCAATTATTACCAAAATTTAATAGTATATAAATCTAAATCTTCTAATTATTTTAATAAAATTTTATAATTTATTTTATTTAAAAAAAAACTTACTTTATATATTACTAAGTTTTCCTAGGTTTGCTTATGAGTTTCCTAGGTTACACAAGATTTATATAAGAAATTTGTGTAACATAAACACGATTTTATATGTAAATCATATGATATCATATGATTTGTAATATAATTACTAGTAAAAATGATCTACATTACCCCTACTCTTAAGATTATATATTTTTTTAAAACTAAAAAAAGCTACATTCTGTTAATTTAGAAATAAATCTACAAATTTATCTTTAATAAATAAAAACTTGTGGATTCAAGTCTTTTAAATAATAAATACTAATTATCTTCAAAAGGCAGTAAAACTTCAACAAGAAGTTTTATTTTTTTTTTTACTCATTTTTAATAAAAATATATTGATACAGTTCTTCTTCAGCAATAGTTATAGCATCTAATACTGTCTTTAATTTTAATGCTCACTTACATATATAAAAGATAAAATTTTACTAGGTTACTATATCAAGAATTGGTTTTAATACAATAAATAATTTTAATTTTTTGTAGCAATTTTGTGATCTTCTAATGCTTTAAATTAATTTACACAATTATATAAATTAATTAAATATAAATATATATATAAAAAAAATAATCTAAGTATACTAGTATCTTATAAGTAAAATAGAAAACCTTTTCTAACTTATTTTCTGCAATTTTTAAAAGACTTTGAATAGAAAGATTTATAATATGATTAACATATTATATCAATTACTAATTACTATTAAATCTAAAACTAGCTAGTAGTATAGAATTAGAAAAATCATATAAAAACTTTATATTAGCAGATGTATTATCGCAGATTATTGCTATTAATTTTGAGATAATCTTATTTTTTTGAAGATATTCTTCTATAGCATTTGCAATTATAACACCTGTATATGAATCTTTCAAATAAATAAAGTTTAGTAGAAGATGTTTTATTTTCTATATTATATCTAAGTAATGAATAGTAATAGCTATAAATGACTTTTTATTAGTAAAAGTTGTCAATATATCAGTTGTTATCACTATATATCCAGGAATTTTTTGAAATTTTTTTTCAAGTCTTTCATGTTCTGTTTCAAAATTTTTCATAATATATTGTTTAATGAAGTCAGCAGAAGATACTAAAAAAAAATTAGTAAGTATTACTAAAATTAATATACATAAAATCATACAAAGTTAATTAATAGTTTCTCATAATATTTGAATTTAAAAATGACCTACTTATCTGGCTTTTAATTTTTTATTTATAAAAATTTTATATGTTTATTATCTAGAAAATATCAAAAAACATATATAATTTTTTTTTGATTTTTAAAAAAAACTTACTTAGAAGTATTTATATAAAAATTTTTATAAAAAATTTATAAAAGCTGATCTAACTAGCTTATAAGAAACAACAATTAATTTTATAAAGCCTAATCTAAAAAAAAATTTAAGATATAATAGTATAATTTAAATATTATTTTTACTAGCTATGTTAGATTCTAAATAAGTAAGTATCAATCTAAGTTCATCATTTTTGATAATCTGAAATGATCAATTATATTTTATAATCTAACTTTTTATCATATCATTTAGTTTTTGTTAGTCAAAAGGTTCTTGATAGTAGTTTTAATTATTTAATATATCTAAAACATTAATATCTTCTTTTACATTTGATTTATTCAGTTCAAGTACTTTATTCTTATATCTTTTGAGATGTCTTAAGAGATTCAATATTATTCTATTATTATATGCTAGCTTCCTATTACAAATACTATATGTTATATTGCTTTGTTCCTTTTTAAAATATTTTTATATAATGGATCTATAAAATATAAGTTAATAAATAAAAAATATTAAATTAAAGTCTTAAAGAAATGTTAAGAAAAAACCAAACTTTAATTATATATGATTGAAGTCTATTTTTCTCTTAGTATCTCTAATATTAATTATCTGTTATTTACAGATAATTTATTATAAGTTAAAGGCTTTGCTTGTAACAATAGTTCATTTGAACAAGCTTTATCTTGTGATTTGCTTTGGTTTAATTCAGCCAAGTGTAATTCATCATAGTATAATTTATTTGAATACAATTTATCTTGGTATAATCTGTTTAGGTATAATTCATCTGAGTACAATTCATCAAATTCATCTGAATTTGGTTCATATTCTTCAAATTCACCTGGGTTTGGTTCACATTTTCCAAATTCATTTTGAGAATATGCTGATTAGTTTGATATTTTATTTTTAAGTTTAGGTTCCAAGTTTCAAAAATAGTTTATGTTTATATTTTATTTTTATTTTATTTTTTATTTTATTTTATTTTTTTTTTTTTCAGCAATCATGCTAATACTTTATTTAATCAAATTTTTGCCTATGACTAAAAACTCTATCTAGTATAATCTACTATCTAGTGATTAATTCTAAGTATTAACTCACTCGGTTACTACTTTAGTACCTAAGTGCGATCTGCTATAGTGACCTTTTGACCTCCATGCTTCTGAGCTCGATATACGACTACCCAAAAGCACTTCAACGGAAGGATGCCACAGCCCATTTTTATTTTTTATTTTATTTTTTATTTTATTTTTATTTTTATTTTTTTATTTTTATTTTATTTTTTTTTATTTTTTTTTCATAAAGTTGACTAAGTGTTCAATTATTTATTGTAACCCTAGAGGGTTGGACTTGACTGTCTTGGTTTATAAAATTTTATTAAATACATTTTATCTGATGTTTGTGTTGTATCTTTTTGATGCAAATAATTTGTGCAGCCTAGTTGTGTACGTTTATTTTTTACCCAAGTTCTCTATCACAAGTTTAATAATATCTAAAATCTGTAGTATGTATGATTCACACCCACTTTTGTTTCTCACTATGTTTCTTTAACACCTAAATTTCCCTTCTTAGATGACTTTACTGGTATAACCAAGAGCTATTTATTAAGTTTTATTCAAAAAGTTGTTCAATCTCACAGATTAAACTTACTGTATTTATTTAATTTATATATACAATTGCATCACTGATCTGTTAAATTTCAAATTAGTCTAATTAAAATTTAATGTTTAAGTAATTCTGTAATTTAGAAGTCTAATTTAATTAGACTTCTAAATTACAGAATTACTTAAATGTTAAATTATTCTCACTTCGCATGATATAACCTCAGGTAAGATTCATTTTAACCTACATTGGTTCAAATGAACTTAATCTAGGTTTATTTAAGCCTTAGTTAGTTCGAATGAATCTAACCTGGGATCATTTGAACCAACTTAGGTTCAAATAACACCAGATCGGATATTACCCGGTCGGATCTTTGTACAGATCCGAAACCGTACGGGTATTGATAATTATGGGTCCGAACTTGGTCCGTCAACGGACCGGATCGGACCCGAGTCGGACCCGGATCTTTTGCGGAACACTAGTTTGCAGCATGTGTTGGGCAGTATTAAAAATAGCCCAAATAGTGTTGGGTAGCATTAAACATAAGCCGAGTAGTGTGAGCAGCATTAAGAGATTCCGAAACAAATATATACTAGAACGTGTAAGAAAAAAAAAGTATAATACAATACATTATCCAGATACAAATTCAAAAACTATAGGCTTAAAATTTATATTTAACAAACATATAGCCATCAAGAAAATTAAACGTAGTAATCTTAAACATTTACAGTAACTTGCGAAATAAGATGGCTAAGCACAAACTAAAAGGCTAGGCCAAAAGTTTAAAAACAAAAGAACCATTTTTTGAATAACTTAAAATAAGTGAAAGTTCATTATAATTAAAACGATTATATGCTTAGAATCGATTCAAAAATATGTAATCGTTTCTAGAAACGATTATAACGAATTTAAATAATTTATGGAAGACAAGATAATAATCTTAACGAAAATTCAAATCTAGAGGAATTACAGTATTATATTTTATGTAAGTTTATAATGAGTCGTAAAAATTTTATAATGATATCTAAATATTGCACGAATTATCGCAAGTAGTTATTTAAAGTTTAAAAATGTAACTTACATATCAATTAATAATCAAAATTACTAATTCTTTGAAGGAGTCGCAGCAAAAATTCTTGCAAGAATCTTAAAATTTTAAATATAGTAAAAGCAATTAATAATTATGATGACAAATTTCTGCTTTTTTGATTATAAATAATAAAGTTTTTTTTTGCGCTCAACTAATCCTGATTTTCTAATTGGCTAATTAGTGTATTTGAAGATTTTCGCTAGCTAAATTGAGCACAGTTATACTTCCTAATAAACCGACCGTGAGAAAAATTTTAAATAATAAATATCTGAATAAAAAGGGTTTCTTGTTCTGATAAGAAAAAATGTCTAAAAAACCAATTCTTTACTCATATTACAGGTCGTCTTGTACTTGGAGAGTTCGAACATGTTTGAACTGGAAAGGAATCGATTATGAAACTCGTTTTGTTGATTTATTGAAAGATGAACATGCACGTTTAATAAATTTTCTTTTTTTCTTTTTGTTTGATATAATACAGTTTTTGTATATATATTTTTTTTTTTACAATTTAATAAATTAAATAGTTCGAAGCGGGCTATAATGGTATCAACCCATATAAAGTCGTTCCAACTTTAGAAATTGATGATGTTGTATTAAGTCAATCAGTTGCAATACTTGAATATCTGGAAGAAATACGTCCAGAAAAACCATTATTGCCCAAAGATCCATATAAAAGGGCTCTGGTATTATTTCTTAATATATTTTATTTTTATTAGGTTAAAAAAAAATAAATAATAATAAATATTTATATATGTTAATTGGTATTTAATAGGTTCGATCTTTAGTTCAAGCAATTGCTGGCGATATTCAACCACTACAAAATCTGAGTGTTTTAAAATACCTTGAACGTTCTGGCGCTAATAAAAACGAGTGGATTAAGTTTTGCATTTGCAAGGGTTTTGATGGTATTTAATCTTCATATCTTAATATATCATTTCATAATAAGTATATTTATAAATTTTTTTAAATAAATTTATTTAAAGGCGTTGAGAAACAACTTGAAAAAACACAAGGTAAATATTGTGTTGGAGATGAAGTCACTTTAGCGGATGTTTGCCTCTTACCACAAGTTTATAATGCCCGGAGGTTTGTTCTTTGTAATTTTCCTCTAATAATATTTAATTAAATGCACTTAATATTTGATCACTAATATTTATATTCATTTTAATAGATATGAGATTGACCTTACAAATTATCCTCGAATCCAAAAAATTGCGGATAATTTGTCTAAATTGGAAGCTTTTAAGAAAGCTCATCCGCATAATCAAGATGATTGTCCTGTTGAATTGAGAGATACGAATTAATATTTTTTCATAAATGATTATGCTTTAAAATTTATAAACTATCAAATTTTATAAACTTTGATGAAACTTCATCAAGATCAAAAAAATTGATAATAAAAAGCCAATTAATTTCATACCCACTTGCTTAAGAGTGAAGAATACTAAGATGCAAAGCGGTTAACGGTCAAGACATAAAATAACCAAAATATTGTTGGTCTATTTATGATCGATTATTATTTTGTATTCATAAAGTCGATATCTTCTAATATCAGATAATAGAATTAATACGTAAGTTCTCACCATAGCGATTAACCTACAAAGGATTAATTCCCATTAATCAATTAGCACAAATAAATTATTGCAATGTGAACGATAATTTCAAAGGTAGCTTTATAAACTTATGAACGAATATACAACATAACTTACATTAGAACGTTACGAATTTATTATATATTAAAAATTACGAAAAATGCGATTTTTTTGATAAATCTATTTGTAACATAACAGCTTCGGAAATTAGGGTCGGAAAATCAAACTAATTAAACAACCAATCAAAATAAAATTTGGATAAAAAACTTTATCGTTATAATTTCACTTTTTTTAGATAAAAAAAACTCGAATATTACGTGTATACTTTGAAGAATACTAGATAAATGAGAATTTGAGTTTTATGATTTGCTGAATTTAATTCCACAGAGTAATAAATCATCTTTATACTCATCGGCAAATAAAGAATTTGAAAAGTATCAGGTAAATAAGTATTTGCGATCATGATTTGTTAATTATTCCAGAGTATTAATCCTATTGTATAATGCTAGGGATTTCTAAGTGGCTGGAAATTTTCGTTCATTTGAAAAATTTAATCAGTTATGAAGTTTCAATATCCAACTTAAAATGATGTTGCTAAAAAAAAAAGGCAGATTTCATCACCCGGAAATTTCATGTCATTGTTCGAATCTATTAATTACATGTGATCAAATACATAAAGGTTAACCATTCTAGTCGCTTCTATGACAGTGTTAAGAATTTAACGTTAAAAAAAATTACGTAATGCT
>CAJVPM010002222.1:0-10253 GCA_910592325.1 Scutellospora calospora | reverse complement strand
AGAGGAATTTTTGGATAAGGAATTAGATAATGAACTTATAGGTAATGAAGAAAATTTGATAACTTCTTGCATGAATAGGTAGATATGTTAGATAAAGAAAGGCAGCAGTTTGATAATAAAGATATTAAAACAAGATATATAGTTGAAGATAAATTTTCTATAAATAACATTGTTTATCTCACAACCAACACTATAGCAAAGTGAGAATTGGCTACTCTTTTTAGAGAATTAGAGCTAAGTAATATTTTGAAACATTTTTAAAAATTTATAGTTTAAATATGAATTTCTTTGATAGAATTTTTTTTTTAAAAAAAATCTCTGATAAAATTATGTTATACTTTATGAAATATCTTAATATTGCTATAAAGTACCTATATAGTAATTCTTTAGTTTATTCAAAATTGATATTCTTATTTTTTAAAAAAATTTTTAATATTATACTAACTATATTATTATTTAGATTATTCTTAGAAACATTAAACAATATTAGAATACTTTAATAACTTTAAACTATTTGATCTTCAATTATACAAAAGTTCAAAACTTCTAAACTATTTATAAACTTAACAAGAGTTCAGATATAGTATTGCTAGTATATGTTTTTTTGTGTTTATTGTTTTTTATTTTTTATAAAAATAATTTTTTTATGGTAATAATAAAAGATAATAATAAAACTATTTGCACAATAATCAATTGAAATCAGCAATTCAATTATTATGTTAATTATACCTTATTTGTTCTATTAATTATTGACAAAAATCTATTTAAAATTTACTATATAGTTGAGAACTATTATGATTAATAGCTATTTTATTGAGATTGCTACTTGAGAATACTTTTAATCTATTAAATTAAATACAAAAGTATATTATTATTTTTTAACTTCTTTTTTGTTTAATATTTTATCTAATATATATTAGAGTCTTTGCAAGGCTAATTTAATAAATTTGAATATGCATAATAAAATTATTTCTAATGAGTTATTTAAATATGGAATTGCAAATTTTTTATTATTGAACTTTGTTATACTCTAATTATTTACTCATACTTTTAATTTAAAAGTATCCTATCATAAATATTATACAAGTTACTAACAATTTTTGTATATTGTTATAACAAATATTCGATTAACAAAATAAAAGAGATCGAACTTATTTAAATATATATATTTTTTTAATTTAATAACTCGAAAAATTAATAATAATTAGATTACTTAGATTCAAATTTTAAGTTTAAGTAATTTCTCTTTTAGATCATCAAATAGTCTTTACTTATATGAATTATAAAAGTATATAGATACTGAATTTTATTGTTACTAAATAAAAAACAAAACCTCAGTTATAAGATTTATATGCATAATGCCTAATTTTTATTTAGTAGTACTATATTATCTTGAACATAGACATTATCATAGATATAATTTTTATTTGTTCATAGACATAAACTGTTCATAAACAATATATGTCTATGTCTATATCTATGTTTATTAACAACACTAATCTTCATTGTTTAATAAAATAATATTTTGTAGGGTGATCCATAGGTGATGTTGTGATATAGAGTCTGTGTACTATTCTCTAAGAAAATTTGATAATGCAGTTAAAGTTTGGAGTAGTAGTATTAATTTGTTTATTTCTTTTTAAGAGTTTCTTTTTAGAGAAATTTTTGTTGAATTTCAGTACTATTTATATTTTTGAGGTTATATACTGTCTGTTTCACTAATTTCATCTATCTAATAAAAATTTCTTCTAAAAATTTAGATAACAATTATTGGTTCCCATATTTGCTTCTTATAATATTTAGCAAGTCTATTACTATTATAATATTCTTTTAATATTTTTTTATCTTCTGTTCCTATTTAATAAGTTCTATTTTCTAATTTCTTTTGTATTATGTAAGGTCTAATTCTCTTATCTTCAAATTTTGCTAAGTGAGAGTATTCAATATCTTTTCACTCTATTTAGACTTTTTCTCCTATTTCAAAGTCTTTAAAGTAAACTCGTTTGTCTACATATTCTTTCTGTTTCTTTTATGATTTCTTTATATTATCTCTTGCATTTTGATGATATGAAAGTAATTTTTCTATTAACTTATATGCTCATTATAGTATACTATTGTTTAGGTCTATTTCTTCATCTTTTACAAGTTCTATAGGTAGAATTATTTTAATTGGTAGAGTTGCTTATTTACTATATACAAGTAGAAAAGTTATATATCCTATTGTAGTATGTCTCTTAGTTCTATATACTAACAATACAGCTGGTATATGAAAATCCTATTCATTATTTCCTTTTACTTTAGCAAGAGATTCATATAAGGTTCTGTTAAGTTTTTTAATTATCCTATTTGTTTGAGAATGATATGCAGATAAGAATTTGTATACAATTAAGAATTTTTTATATAAAATTCTAACTGTTTCACTTATAAAATTTCTTCTTTAGCCTAAGAGTATTATCTTCAAAGTTCTATATCTACAGATAATTTCTTCAAATATAAACTTTGTAAAGGTATTTGCTCTAATATTAGGAACAGCTCTGGTATCTAGCCATTTAGTTAAATAGTCTGTTGCAACTATTATATATTGATTATTTTGTGTTATAATAGATAAAGGTTCTATTAGGTCAATACCAATTCGTTTGAAGGCTCTTTCTACTTGTATTAGATGAAGTAGTTCATTTCTTCTAGTTTTTAATCTTTTTTGGCATTCTATATAAGAATATATATATACTTGAATATCTCTATACATTTGGTCCTAATAATATTATATAGCAATCTTATGTACATAATATTTATTCCTAAATATCTACTAGTTGAATAGTTATGCATTATATACAGTATTAGCTCTACTTTAGTTCATTTAATTACTTGTATAGAGTTGTTTTAGTCTTTTCTATTTCTTTTTATAATAAGTTATATTTTGTTTTGAAAAATTAGTTCTGGTTTATAATTTATTTTCACTCTTTATTACTTAGATTATCTGGTAATTGCTTTGTTTCTAGATAATTATATAAATTCTGATATAGGTCTAAATTTATGAATACATTATAGTTTTTTCCTGTTTCAATCTCAAGAGAACATCCATATTTGAGTGAATCCTGTCTAGTTTATAAATAATCTCAAAGTTATAAGGTTGTAACTTTAAGATCTAACTTTCTATTTTTCCTTTTGATTCAGCAGTTTGTAACTATTTAAGAGCTATATAGTCTGTTATAAGTATAAATTTGGAGATTCCTAAATATTTATAAAAATGTTTAATAGCCTATACTATTGTAGCACATTCTAGTTTAGTAGCTTTATAATTTACTTCTTCTAGTCGAAGACTTTTGCTAGTATAGGCAATTAGATATTCTTTATTGTTAAGACCTATTTGACTTAAGGTAGCTCCATATCTATTATATAAAGCATCAGTGGCTACTATAAATGTTTGTTTAAACTTAGGATATACTAATATAGATGCAGTTATTAATCCCTTTTTAAGAGTATTAAAAGCTTCATCTTAGTTTCTTTTCTAATTATATTGTTGTTTCTTTTTCAATAGCTCATTCAATAGTTTAGCTATTTTAGAAAAGTTTTGAATAAACTTTCTATAGTATCTAGCAAGTCCTAAAAATGAACGTAACTAAGATATATTCTTTAGAAATACTAATTTTTTAATTGCTTCAACTTTTCCTAGATTTGGTCCTATTCCTTAAAGCATTATTATATGTTCAAGAAAAGGTAGTCATTACATTCAAAATTGATATTTCTCTAAATTTAATTTTAATTCAGCTTTTTTAATTTGTAGAAATACTTCTCTTAGATATTTCAAATGATCATTAATGTTTGTAAATATATTATTGTATTATCAAAATAGATAACAACAAATTTCTACGTAATGTTTTTATAAATTCAGTCTATTAATTTTTAAAATATTGTAGAGATATTATATAGTCTAAAGAGCATGACATTGAACTTGTAGATTCTATATTGAGTTGTGAAAGCAGTTTTTTCTCTATCATCTAAGTGTATTTGTACTTGCCAGTATCTACTAGTGAGGTCTAAGATTAAAAACTAGTTAGATCTAGCTAAGATATCCAATATTTCAACTATTCTTAGTAAGGGATATATATCCTTTTTAGTAATACTATTAAGCTTTCAATAGTCTATACAAAATTGTAACTTCTCATTCTTCTTTTTAACAAGTACTACAGGTGAAGTTCAGAGGCTTTCTGAAATACATATCTGTTTGTTTTCTAGCATCTTTTGTATCTCTTGTTTAATAAATTCTTGTTAATTTGTTGGTACTGAATAAGGTTGTAATTGTATTGAAGATACATTCTCTATGTATATTCTATGAGTGACTAAATCAGTTTTATCTAGTTCATTTTTTTTATTTGCAAAAAGGTTTGTAAATTCTGATAATAATTGTTTAAATAATTGTCTTTGTTCTATTGTTAGAGGTCCTATTTCTGGTTGTAGCTCTTTGTCTATAGTATATATCTCTGTTTCAAATAAAAAACTTTTAGGCTCTGTTTCATCAGGTAGTTTTTTATTCTGCTTAGGATTCTCTAAAAATTTAATTTGTTAGCTAATGAGATTAGTTGTTGAATCTATTCATTAGCATATTAAGAATTATGAATTAGTAGTTAAAGAAGTCATTAGCTAAGTTGTTCTAATTTTTGAACTTGATCTTCTAATTGTTGAATCTTTAGATCTTGGTCATTGAGTTGGGATACTATTTGTTTAGGTAGCTCTTCAAGTTTCTCTTCTTCTGAGTCTTCTAGTGTTTCTTTGATCAAAACATATTCATTACAGGTTCCTTGATTTCAGTCAAGTTCATTTTGATGCTATACTATTAAACATTCATTGCAAAGATCAATTGCAACTGTAAAGCTTCTCTTTAAGTTAGCTATAGAAGCTTGTCTATTAAAATCAGAGTAGTTAATATCTATAGAATCTTTTAAAGTCTGTTGTAAGATTATTTCTTCATCATCATAGAGCATATCTCTTTCTACTCTTAGTAAGAGTAATATTTCATTTATTGACTATTCATAGTTTATCTGATTATAGGTCTAGGATTTAAGAGCTTTTTGAATAGTGAGATCACTTTTCTCAAGTAAGACTTTAGCTAGTCTAAATATTAGGGTTTGATTAAGGTTGTATATACTTCTAGTATATCATGTAGATTCAGTATAGTATTTAATTCTAGTCCAGAGATTATAATTATAGTTATAGAGAATATCAATATAGGCTTTGTAAGCATATATATGTTCTAAGTTACAGAACTATAGGTCCTGAGTACTACTATCTTCAAATAGCATTTGTAATCTTGGCTCTTCTTTTCTGCAAACTTTGCAATTAACAAAGGTTCTTCAGCCTTTACTTTGTTAGTAGAAATATATGCTTCATAGGTTATTATAATCTAGTCTTTAGTAAAAGTAGTATAGCAGGGTTTATAAATTAATCTTTATTCTAATTCAGATAGTCCTAATTCAAGTTGGAGTATAGCATATTAGCAATAATAGAAAACTCAATGATGACTATAGTAGGAGGATCTCTGTTTCTCAATAGCTTGTCTGTTGTATCTGCAAGCTAAGCTAAGGTTTTGTTATTTAAGCTCTCTTATAGAGTAGTTTACTTCAAGATATCCTAATTTATAGTATCTATAGCAATAGTTTTGAGAGTATTGTTAATATGTATAATTATTTTGGTTACAAGTTTTACAACTTTCTCTTTTAGATACTTGGTTAGGGCAAAAGGCAGCAATATATTCTTTCTAGTTATATCTGTGACAAATATTTTTAGAACAATCTTTAAAGAAGTAGTTTATTTGTTTACAGACTCTACAAGGTTTATAAGTACAAGAGTGTCTATATGGAAATTGAATTTGCTATCTTTAGTTATCATTAATTATAGAGGTTTCTCTTACTTCAAAAGAATTTAATTCTTGTGGTATTAAATATTCTTGGTTAAAAATTTCTAAATCTTTTAGACCAGTAATTGTTAGTTGTTTAGGCAAAAGTTAGTCTGATTTGTAGATAATAGTGGTTGAATATTTCCTGTTATTCTATTTAAATGAGTAGCATCTATTAGGCTAATTATAGTTGGCTTTAATCTTTTTAAACAGATCATTTTCAAGTAATAGGGAGTAGGAGGTAGCAGATACTACTTCAATAGTAATAAATATATGAGTACTTTCAATCTTTATAGGAAGGTCTCTAATAATTCTAAGTAGTTGTATAGAGGTTCTAACAGCAGATACAATAAGGCTAGTAGAAACATGTTCAATTTTTAGTTCTAGCTCTTTTACAATATTATAAGCAATTATACTCATAGCAGCATTACTATTGATTATTGTCTAGTAGAGTTGGTTCTTGATTTGTATATTATACTTAACAGAAGTAATGTGTTGAGATAACAAATTCTTATCTTTTTTATACAAATATGTGAAAAGAGCATTTCTAATAGAGGTATTGGCAAGGAAGACTTCCTATTGATCTGAATCATTTGAAATTCTTGATCATCTTTTTTGTTATTGTTTAAGCAGTTAATATTTCTAGAGTAAGGGGATGAGGCTCTTTGATATTTGTTCTTTCTGTTAGATTTTTATGAACAACTTCAGTTTCTGTTATTTCTATTCCAGTTCTGATAACTTTTTTTTTAACTTTGTAATTAATCTCTTCTTTCTTATTAGTTATCAGATCTTTAATAAGAAGGTCTTAAAGCTCTTTCTCTTGAGTTATTGTTTGAGTAATATCTTTGGTTGTTATCATGACTATATCTTTGATTTCTATTTCTTTTATATTGATTATTCTTTTTTATTTAGTATTGAGCAATAAAGTATCTATTTTTATCATAGTAATAGCAAGTAGCTTGAGGTCTAAAGAGTCTAGAGGATTTGACATAGTTAGTCTCTTTGACAATAGGTTGTTTCTATGCAAAGTTGATACTTAGTTAAGCAATTTGTTCAGTTAAAGTCTTGATAGCTTGGTCTATTTCAATATTCTTGCTTTATGCTATTACATGTCTAGTTTCTTATTTTTTAGTACTAGTTATAATAGTATTTAAGGTAGCAGGTTTTGAGACTTATACATTAATAGCATATTCAGAACATAGGTTTTGAATAAAAAATTAAATAACAAAAGTAACAGAGAAGACATTTGTTCTATCAATTTTTTTTTTTAATTCTTTAAATCTATTTACATATATATCTACAATATTATTGTCTTGTTTAATCTCGAAGAATTGTTTTTGCCAGATAGCTTTTTGTTTAGAAGTATAGAATCTATCTCTAAAGAGATATTTAAAACTTTGATCTTAATAAGTATTATCATCAAAAGTATTAGAGACAAGGTTAAGAATAGTGAACCATCAAGAGCAACTCTTTTAAGAAAAACAGAGGCAAATTCAAGTTTTCTATTATTATTCCATCAGTTTGTAGCAGTAGCTCTTCTGAATTCTTTATACTATTCTTCTAAGTCTTGAGTACCATCTTCTTGGAAATATTCAACTTTAATGAGGCTCTTCTCTGATTCTTGTTCTAAAGCATTAGCAAGATTAGTTATTGCTGTAGTAGCAGTATTTAGAGAAGTATCAGCTATTGCAAATTGTTGTTGTAATAGAGGTAAAAGATTTATAAGTAGCAGTAGATTAAGAAGTAGAAAGGATGTAGTAAGGTTTTCAAATGTTAATAGTATATTAACTAATATTTAGAGACTTCCTGGTTCAGAGTATTCTGAGTTGCAAAAAGGTTTCACCAATAGGGATAGTATTCTGATTCAAGATAATAATCATACTGATTATAGTATATAGGGTTAAGAATAGATATGTTGTAATGAGTATATCGAGCAAAGAGTTAACTTATAATTTTTCAGAGATTGTAGTTGCTATCTCAATAAGTGCAACTGAATATAATATCTCAATAAAGAGTTCTAGTAATAGTTGAGTTATGTATTTAGTCTAAGTTATAAAATAAGTCTTGAATTCTTTTACTATAGATTAAAGTATTGTAGGTTTGTTGGTACCAGTTCCAAAATCTTCTAAAAAGTTGGCATCAGCTTGTTGTTCTTGTTAAGTAGTAGTCAATACAAGTAGTATCAGATACGAGTACTTGAATAACTAAGACAGCTCTGTAGTTATCAGTTAAATGTTTTTTATAATAAGTTTAGATAGCTTTTTGGTGAAATTGTTGTATAGTATAATTCATATAACTTGATATAAATCCTTCTCTTATCTTAAGAAATCTCTTTAATCAATAGTTTATTTTTTCATTGTTATCTAGGAATGTTTCATCTGGTTATCTTTTTGTTATCTTCTAGATATGTTACTTCTAGGTATTTTGTTCCTTCTTTAAAATTATTTCTTTTTCTTCTGGAAATATTTCATCTAGGTATTTTTATCATCTAGGAATTTTTCATCTAGGAATAGAATTACTTACGCCTATACTTTGGCTTGTTGGTAATTCACTTTAGAGTTCTTACTCTTTACTTCTAATAAGTAAAGTACTCTGTCTTCTCTAGGTGAGAAAATGTTTCTTTCTTAATAGTTTTAGTTTTCTTTCTGTCAATAGTTTTAGCTTTCTCACTAATAGTTTTAGCTTTCTACTAGAAGACATTAAATGATACAAATAGTATAACTTTCTTAGTACACTATAAGTAATAGTAATATAGCTATCTAATTACTTTAAGAAGCAGTGTTCAAGAGGAAAGTTTCTTTAACTAATTGTAAAGACAAGTTTTACTCTATAAGAGACTATTTGTTTAAGTTTATTAAATAACAATATATTTATTAATTATAAATATTTAGAGTCAAGTACAAGAGGAGATAGGGAGTTGAGGTCTAAACAACTAAAGAGCAAAGAGAGAATTCTACTTGTATTTATAACTTTTAGCAATTATTGTATAAGCGTTAGCAAAGTATCATGTAAGTGACTTGTACAAGTGTTACTTAAGTGTTTATGCAAGTGATAGTTAAGTGTTACTATTAATAGTTTAGCACAGTAAGAAGTACAGTACTTGTCACAGTTTAGCACAGTCAAGCACAGTCTTTTGGCACAGTTTGGCACAGTATTGGCATAGTATTTGATACAGTTTTGGCATAGTTCTCAGCAAAGTATTTAGCACAGTTCAGTACAGTATTCAGCACAATCTAGTACAGTTTTAGCACAGTATTTTCTTGCTATGGCCTATGTTTTCTCTAAATATTACATAATAACTTCAGATATAACTTATATAATCGTGTAGCTGATATTCTTGGCTACAAAGTTACTTAAGGGTATTTTTCGCTATGATCGCTTCTTGAGGTATTTTACTTAGAGGTGAATGTTAAAATAATTTTTTCTATTCTAAAATATCAATACTAAAACAATACAATAAGGTCTAGCGATCCTAGTATAGTAGTTAGGTTGCCGGACTGCCATGCAAAAGGTTTAGGGTTCAAATCCCACTGTATACAGAATTGAATAATTACCTAGATATCTGTACCCAACTTACGGTAAACTCTGCTCGTTTCTGAGGTTGTAACCCTATAAATCATATTGTACTAATACCAATCGAGGTATTAGAAGTGTGACGAGGTGTTCAATGAGGTGTAATATTATACAAATAAATCTTGATAGGATCTATGAGCAGGGGACCTGCATAGTAGAAATCTTGAGTTAGGTAAAGTAGTACGGATTTTGATGGTCATACCAGTTAACGTCTGATCTAGGAAAGGAAATCTGCATACGAAAAGATTAGCAAAATAGATATGAGTAAGTCCTGAGTACAGAAGGATCGACAAAACAGATGTGAGTAAGTCTGTTACATGAGGTCATACAGCAACACCAACCTGGCTTAGTGGCTAACTGGATTAGAAGGATCTGTCTCGTGTGATATCTAGTAGCAAAGCAGATGACACCAAGCAACAGATTTGGGAGGATCTACTTTGTGTGATATCTGGAGGCACAGATGACTAACTTGGTAGAAAACCATGATAAGAACCAGGTTTATATAAACATCGAACAAGGGTATATGCAAGCTAGATTGGGATATAGCATAGCATATTTGAGTACTACAGAGCTTATTGATTTGGAAGTTAGTGAAAGGGTATCTGAGATGAGTCTAGGCTTCGAATCATAAAGTTTGTAGTATATGTAAGCTCAGGTATCTTTCTGGAGAAGTAGTATGGGGTTAGACTAGCTTGGTATAAACAGATAGGAATAGGTAAGTCATAGGGCCAGAGGGTTTAAATAGGGAATCTTCAAATAGATTTCAGGTATCACAACTAGTGTAGAA
>CAJVPM010002221.1:0-10254 GCA_910592325.1 Scutellospora calospora | reverse complement strand
TTGTTTCGCCAGATATATTCTTTTAGATAAGGTTCAATTTTATCTTTACGTCTATTATATTTTGGTATGAATCTTTTTAGTGCTGCCCACGTTCCTTCTAAAATATAAAATAATTATATTAAATTAATATTATTAAATTAGTATCAAATAGTTAAAATTTTTAATACCTATTGTATTTGAATGAATCTTTCTTTTTAAATATTCAACATCTCTTTTAGAATGATTAATACGAACATGTTTCATTCCTAATTCTTCAAGTCTTTGGTATCCTTTCCAACTATCAGAATATATCTTTGATCCTTGTATGATATGTTTCTTGATTATTCTTCTAATAGTATCTGTATTTCGATTGTCAACAACTTCAAAGAACATTTTTCTATCTTTTGTACGTTCGATCGCTCCAATTATCCAAAAATTGTAAAACAAGCTCTCGTCAATTTCTACTATGACTCTATCTCCACCTATAATAAAATCATCTTCAACAAGAGTATTGATAACTAAATCTCTAAATATTTTAACAAATTTAACTATTGTATTTGGAGAGAAACCTGTGATTAAAGCTATCTGTGTATATTTTACTCTTGTTAACCATAAGTATGCGATCAATAAAGTATTTGTACATCCTAATTTATTATTAAAAAAAATTGTATCTTTGTATAATGCAAAAGTTTTATGACATTCTAAATTTTTACACATAAAAATTTTCTGTTCATATATACGATTATTAAAATATAGTTCTGAATTACAAGATTTACAAGTAGTTTGTTTGTAAAGTATATGATTTTCAAACAAATAATCGATACAATTTTTTTCATTAAAAAGAATACTATGCATATTCTTGATATTAGGTATTGATTTCATATTGTTAAATCAGAAAAGATCTGTGAGTTACTGCGCCTCAAGCTTTAATTAGTTATATATAGAAATTAATAAAATTGATAAACACGTCCTTATATAAGATTCCTATAAGGACGTGAATAATAATTATATATTTAAGAGTCTTAAAAGAGAATATTCATTTAGTTAACAAAAAAATTTTCATAGTTTAGCATATAAAAAACAAATAGTATTTATTAATAAAGCTTTTAAAAATAATAAGCAAAATTTTTTATCTTAGCTAATACTTATTACTATACAAGAAGCAGTAGTAGCTATGAGTAAGGAAAATATGATAAAAAGTAAACTTTTAGTAATTATTAATTAATAGACTAAACAGTAGAAGTAATATCAGAAATATTATGAAGCTAAGAATAAGGCAAGAACAAGATCTACTAGAATATACTAGCAATATATAAACAAAATATATAGATAAAGAGGAAGCTAAACTACTTAAAAACAATCTAGTATATTTAATTATTCAAGAAAATTTAAATATAGGACTAGAAATTTTAGCAAATAGAGAGAGTTAGGCAACTAAAATAGACAGAAAGCCAATTAAAAATTTGCTAAAAAAGAAAACTTTTATTAAAATAGCTAGAACAATACAAGAAATAAAAGTAGTAGTACTAGAGCAGCTACTTAATATAGAAGATATCTATTTAATGATATAGCAGTAGCTTAAAGTATTAAGAAAATAGTCAAAAAAGGAAAAAAGCAAACTAGTATAAAGAAATAGAAAAAAAAGTATTGAAGAACCAATAAAGCAGAGAAATTAAAGATGAATATAAAACTGGAACTATAAACTTCTTAGGAAGACAAGATATACTAGAAAAGATATTAGCAGACAAAAGAAAATAAGAATAGATCATTTTTGAAGATAGCTCAAGCAAAAAAAAAAAATTAAAATGAATAAGAAAGAAAAATGAAAACAATGTACTAGTAGAGTATTAGGAGAACAAAGAGAATAAACAGAGGTAAGAAGCAATTATTAAATACAGAAGATATATAATGAATAAGAAAAGAGAATATAAGGAATATAGATTATAGTAATCTAAAGTGAAGGTCTTAGGAGTAATACCTAAAAACTGTATAAATAGAGAAGCAAAAGTAATTGACTTTATACTAAAGGCAATAGCAGAAGTAGTGAAGTAGCAAGAAAATGAAATTAGAGAATAGAGCTTTATAGAGATTAAGCCAATAAGGAACTGTGAAGCAGAAATTATAGAAACATAAGAGTTTGAAAAAGAGATAGAAGAGCTATTAAAAAAAAACACAGGAATTAGCTTTTAGAAGAGATAAAGATATAGTTTTTTATACAGATAGTTCTTTAGAGAAAGGAGTAGACAAAAGAATTATAGGAATAGGATGAGTAGAAATAGATAGTATTAAGAATAGAGTAGTTAGAATAGAAAATTTTAAAGTTATTAACTAGCTAATATCAACTAAAGCTGAATTCATAGAAATTTAGATAGTACTTCTAATATTATAATATAATATAATAGTTAGGGTCTTTACAAATAGTAAGCAAGCAAAAGAGTAGATATCTAAAATATATAATATTGAGCATTATAACAAATAGATTAGATCAGATAATAGAATAATCCTTAAGAAAGTTGCAATACTACTAAAGCAAAAAGGTATTAACTTAGAGCTACAAAAAGTTAAAAGTTATATAGGAGACTAAAAAAATATAGAAGCTGATCGATTAGCAAAAAAAAGAAGAAGATCTCTAGTGCAACTAGATTTAAAAGCAGCTAAAAATGATGATATTGACTATGAAATATTATAGAAGTTAAATAAAATTAAAAATTTAATTAAATTATTTGTAACAAACCTATTAAAAAGGTATAATAATACTGAATAGGTATATACAAGGAAAAATAACTTGACAGAACGCAATGAATATAATTAGAAAAAGCTATGTAAAAGAATGAAAGAATAGAAAGGAATAAACTGCCTTTTAATGAAAGATAGCAGAAACCTGATGATACAAGTCAAGTGTTTAAATAATACTTTTCTGACTCTAAATGAATTAAGAAAGTAGAAGCTAGAATTATATAAAAATAGCTTCTGCATACTTTGTTAGAAGATTACCTAGAAAACTTTGAGCATATAATGAGCTGCTCAGCCTTACAAACGTTGTGAAAAGAAGTTGAAGAAGCAGTAGTAAAGGGTATAAAAAAAGTACAGGATATAAAAAACTTTCCTTTTCGACAAAAAGAGGTAGAAGAAATCCTTTTTCTATAAAGAAAAGAAGATCACTACAAATGAAAAAAAGATCTGGTAATAGGTCTTAAAAAAAAAGAAATAATAGAAAGACTGCAAATATTAATAATAAAGAAAGAAGAAATAAAAGAATGAATAGACATTACTCACTTTATTATACAAAAGAGCTTTATTAAGATTATATAGAGTTATCGATATGAAAAAGTAAACAAATAGAAAAAAAGAAGAGAAATTATAACTAAAGAAAAAAGAAGTAATTTAACAAGGAAAAAACAGATAGTAAAGACCTAATTAGATGAGGAAAGGAAAAAACTTTTATTAGAAAGGAAAAAAGAAAGAGAAAAAAAAAAAGTTTAGATAAATGAAGTAGTAAATAAAGTAATATCAGAAGTGATTAAAAAAGAGAAAAGGAAGTGATAGAGTTTTCTTTGAATTAGTTAGACAATTTGTTCTAACCTTAAGGTTAATATAACAGATCATATCTAAGCACTCTAGTAGTAGCTATATGATGTCAGACTTAGAAAATTAGGTAAATTAATAATTATATGTAACTTGGCTATAGCTATGATTAACAACTTAATAAAGTTTATAACATAACTGATAAAGAAAAAAAAATAGTAAAGATTATCAATATATAATCCTATATGCAAAACTAATAAAATCCTGTTAGCAATATAAACTATTTTGACAACAAAAAAAATAAAAATAAAAGATTATATATTTTATTTGATAAATTTTATCTGAAATATATTAACTATAATCTAATACAAATATTGATCTAAAGCATAATATATATATATTAAAATTAATAATGTTTTTAAAAGATTATATCTTGACCTAGATCACTTAATACGTTGCTCTGCCTTGCAAGAGTTCTGAAAAGAAATTGAAGAAGCTGTTCTAGTAGGTATCAGCAAGGTTTAAGTAGAAGATTACTTCTTCTACTAGAAATTAAATAGATTATCTTCCCAAAAGATAAAGAGAGCGGATACTAAAGAAGAATGCAGCTACTAATCAGACTTGAGAAATACAAGATGACAGAAGACCTTTAGGTTCTAGCTTAGAAGAAGGATACATTAAAAGTTTGGTTAGATAGCATCCTTTTTATCATGCAAAGAAGCTTTACAGAAATAATATAGAACTAATGATGTAAAAAAGTGATTGAATAGGAAAAGCAAGAAGGAATTACAACAAAGTATAAAAGAAGTATAACCAAAAGAAAAGAAACTAAAATGAGAATTCGAACAGATGAAGAAAGGAAAGTATTACTTGTGAGGAAAAAAAAGAAGAGAGAAGAGAAAAAGAAATGGGTAGAATTAGTAGTAAAAAAAGGAGTTAAGAAAGAAATAAGAGAAAGAGAAGGAAGTTGGTAAAGTTTTTTTTGATTTGGTTAGACAAAATTGTTCTAGCTATAAAGCTAGTACGACAGATTGCACCTGAGTACTCTAGTAGCAGCTAGATGATGTCAAGCTTAGGAAATTAAGTAGATTAGATAATTATATGTAACTTGGCTACGGCTATGGTTAACAACTTAATAAAATTTTATGACATGACTGTCAAAGGAAAAAAAAAAAAAAAAAAAAAAAAAATTATATCTTGAAAATCACAAAACTCTTTCTGATGATTACTAGAACTGAAATAGAGTAAATAGAAAAAGACTACAAGAAACAACTCCAACTACTCAGCAAAGAAAAAATATTAAACAGTATAAAGGATAATATCTTGAACTAGGCAGAGTATATTCTTTAAACTATTATTGCTAGTTTTGTAAGAAGCCTACTAAAGCTTTGCTACTGACCTTAATAGGTCTTAGTTTTTTCTTGGCCTAATAGATAACTTGTAAAGATATTGTGAATAAACTCACTAAACTACTTGAACTAGATTAAGTAGCAATACACTCTCTCTTCTGACTTATGATTTTTAGTTCTACTTAAATAAACTTCCTATATCAAAGTTCTGCAGTTTTTTTCTTTTTTTCTTTTTTCTATTTTTTTTTTTTGAAAAATAAGGAATTGGGGTTTTTCTTGTAAATGATGATCTTTGTTTATCTTTACCATTTTTAAATTATTATAGAGAAAACAACTATGTGACAAATTAGTCTGTTTGGATCTTTGTTATACTACATATAAGTAACTATATATGTCCAGTTTCTGAAAAATACAGCTAAAGTATAGAACAGATTAATCAAAAGATAGAGTTTAGTTAGAAATTATATGAGATATGCTTATATTGCTATAATATAATATTTTTGTTCCTAGTTCAGACTAAAAGACAACTATTTTCTTTTTATTTTTGTTTATCTCTTTTTATTTTTTCTTTTATTACTTCTATGTTAGTATTTTTTTCTGTAGCAGGTTTTTACTTATGTAGATAATAGTCATAGATTGTAGCCACTTAAATCTGTATAATTTTTATTTTTAGTTCTTATTGTTATAGTTAGGTTTCTCTTTATTTTTTCTTCAAGATAAATTTTTAGGATAGATAATTAGGAACTTGCTATTGCAGTCAGAACAGACTATGAGTTCTGCACTATTAATCTTTACTATCAAAGTATTAGAATATATAAGAGAATAAAGGAAGGAGAATACTAATTATAGCAGATCATTCACAGGTTCGTATAGAAACCAGAGAAGCTATACTTTAGAAAACAGAAAATACTACTATGTATAGAGCTTTTGATTAGTTCTTCATTAGTTTTTATATTATAAAAATTTCAAATAAAGTTGTAGTCTGACTGCTGAATTCAAAAAAAAAGATTATATCTAAAAGAACTCTTTCTACTGATTACTAAAACCTAATATGAAGCAACAAAAAAAATTTAAAAACAATACCTAGTAAGAAATACTATTGTATAGCATAAAGGATAAAGCTTATAACTAGGTTGAGTATATTAGTACTATACTAATATCTCTAGTTTGTAAGTAGTCTACTAGAGTAAAGTTACTAACTTTAGCAGGTCTTAGTATTTTTTTGTTTACTTATAGCTGAAATAAAAACCAAATATAAGCTTTACCAAAACTGCTTAGACTAAGTTAAGCAATAATACTATCCTTCTATTCTAGTTAGAGTTTTCATATCTATTAACCTTTGATTCTTTCTATAATCTAAAAACTTTAAACAACTCTCTACATTTACATTATAATCTTTTTGCAAAATTTATTTTGTAAAAAGTAAAGATTTGACTACTTTCTGTAAAAAGATTAATATTCGTACAATCTGTCTATTTTGAAAAAAGATTATATAAACAAAACAGGTGATCTGTTTTGTTTACTAAAGAGCTAGCATATATGACAAAACTAATTACTAATTATAACTAATTTAGATTAATAGTATTAAGAGCAAATTAATTAAAGATATAGAATATAGTGTTAGTATTTTATATAATTTTTATGAGTAAAATAGTATTTAGAAGAAATCTATTTAGCTTTGCTAATAGGTTTTTTTTATTTAAGCCTCTCTCTTTTCTATTTTCTTTCTATTTATTTTTGTTTTTTCCTTCTTTTCTTGTTTTTGAGTCTTTCTTAAGCAAGATTAGTTATGACAATAGTCATGATGCACTCCTAACATGCTTTGTTGAAGTAATTAAGAATTAAGTCTAGAACTTATACTCTTTTATAGAGAGAATAGTTAGGTATAGCAAATCACAAATAGATGCTACTTGGTAACTGAATGAGTCACAAACTTGTAAAGTAATAGTTTAAGCTAATGATAAGGATCGTATATGTAGAGACTTCCTTATTTTTTACAATAAAGTTGTGGCATGATTGCTAAATGATAAAAATAAAAAAAAAGATTATATCTAAAACCAAAAAAAATTTTAAAACAAATAAAAATAAAAATATCTGTTTGTCTAAAATATTTATTTGATAACCTTGTTTTTAAGTAAATACTCTTGGAATTAGCTATAATCATATACTTTAATTAATTAAATTTTATAAACATAACTAGCTAAAATTTAGTAAAATAAAAAATTTATTAAATAATAATTATTATTAAAGTCAAAATCTTACTAAATTAATCGATATTGGTGCTCTAAATAAATTGTTTGCAAGAATATTTTATACCTATTCTGGAATTTATATATAAAAAAGTTTGTAAAAAGACATGAATATTTCTGAATAGATAAAAAATATTCTTGCGAACAACTTTACTTAAAGCACTAACATCGATTAACTTAGTTAGATTTGACTTTAATATGTAGCAACGATTATCGATTTTAATATAATGTGCATTTAGAGAAATTATTTATATATCTGAGACCAGAAAATCTTATACATATGTAAATATAGTGAGTGAATACCATTAAGTCTAAGCTTTGGATCAGGCTATAGTGAGCATGAAGAGGGGTGTACACTTAGTGAGATGCGACTATATCACGCAAGTGGGTAGGTGTTATTCCGTGGCAATATGGTGCTGTACTATTATATAATCCTTATTTCAAATAATTATTGAGAAAATAATATATAACTACAGAACTAATACTATACATTAGTATAATTTAAGATACTAATATCCGAATTGCAATCCCCCATAGCAAAAGGGGGGATGGGACAAAAATTTTTTTCGTAAAAATTTATTTAAGAATTAGAATAATTAGAATATAATTAGCATATAAAAAAAAAAATCTAATTTTTTGTCTCATCCCATTTCAAAATTTATCAGTTATAATAACCAAAATTTGTTATCTATTATTAATCAAAAATAATCGGCATACTAAATTTAATTATGAAATTTTTTTTTTTTGATTTTCTTGACTTCTATTGACCCAATCCCATATAAATTTTTATTCTTAAGATTTTTTTTTTTAAAATTAAATATTTAAGATATGAGATAGTGAATTAGGTAAAGTATTGGATAAGTACAGTATTAAGTATATTACAGATGACAACCAAAACAAAAAAAAATAATGCTGCAATAGATTATTTTCCAAATAATAATGTTTTAATTTACTAATACCATCCCCACAGTTTTTTAAAAAAAATAGACATTTCTGAGAAAACCCCTCCACCATTAATTTTCAGATTCGGCGTTACGGGATTAGGCCGTGGCTTATTACCAGTGTCAGGTTTTTTGGGTAAAGCATATTTAATAGTAGCTTTTTTAAAACCCAATGAGGGATCAATACGCGTGAAATGTGCTCCAGAGGTAGTCGATTGCGTTGTAGCAGATGTCTGAGAACCAGCAGTTAGTTCTTGAGCGGTGGATTGTTGAGCTGACGAGGAAGTCGTCGCTACCTCACTAGAAAAAATGAAGCAACTTAGTCTAATAATAAACATATCGCTAGTTAAAATTTATAAAACAGTTACCTTGTCTGATTAACAAATAAATTTTGTGATGGTTGCGCAGCAATTTCATTAAGAGCCGACGGCAAAATATTGTTATTTCCTTGTTGTGCTAAAATACTTGGCCCTTCATCATAAATATTTGCACCATCTTGATATTTATTTTTTCGCATGCTATGGTACATGGAATCTCCTGCTAGTAAGGCCCTCTCACGAGCTTCATCATTTTCAACAGCGATCTGATTTACAATATCTATAATGCTGAGACTTGGGTTAGCAAGAGTACGTTCAAGAATTTCATCTTGTGAAATTCCCACATTCTTGGGTACGTTTCTATTAAAAGTTTTCGTAGGTGAGAACAAGATTTATATTAGCTTTTATTAAAATAATTTATTAAATACCTGCGAAAGTAAGGTTCTATTTCCATCCTGCGATATTTTCTAGCAACTGACTATATATTTTAATTGGAAGGTCGACTTATAAGCGGATTATTTTGAAAAGTTAACACAAATAGGTTTAATTTTCTGACCTTGGAATTGCTTAAGATCACTGGTTCAAAGTATTTCGTTTCCTGTGGCCCTAAGGCTTGGCGAAAAAGTAATACGCGATTACAATCTTGGCAAGAATGGACGTGTCCGCAGGGATAGCATTTGTGCACTGGTTCATAAGCTTGCTGCCCGTAAGCACGTCCGGCAGGGACGAGCTGTAACTGTGCAGCTGAACCAAAACCATTTGTCTGATTTAAATTCATAGTTTGCTGTGGTAAAAAACTTGAATTCGCCAGAGTTCTATTTGGATTTGTTAACTGATTTGATACTTGTGATGTTATTCCAGGACCTGGCTGCGTTGAATTAATATTTTGACTTGAGCTTTGTACCTGAGACGTAGCAAGTGGACCATTGTTTGTTTGATTCGTTTGAATCGTTTGATTCATATCGGAATTTTTTGATTTAGACCAGACAAACAGGAATTTTAATAATTTACGTGTCACGTGATCAGTGTTTAAAATCGAATTTATGCTTGTGCTACGTATCAGCCAGTGTTGTCAATTTGTTAAGATTGCAGAATAAAAATATGTCATTTTTGTCATAAAAAATATTATTTTGTTATTTTTTTATAATATTTTATAAATAAAAAAGTCATATTTGTCATTGCTTTCAGTTATTGCTATCGCTATATGTGTCGATCATTTTCAGCCTCGTTAATATCAACCTAAGCCACAAACCAAATTTTTATATATCGAAATTATACTTGAGCAGTGTGGCTTCGTGTTACCTTAGGATGGCTTAAACCCAAGCGAAGCAACTGCTCACGAAGGAATAAACAACTGCTCATAAAAATATGAGCGACTTAATCATATATAGAATTTACTTAGTATAGCCTTCGCGAACCAAATTGTATAAATATAGGTCCTTTTCGCCTTTCCAAAAGGACCAGTTACGAAATAAAGTTATCAATTAAATAAATCACTATTACCTTAAAATTCCGAATCCTTATGTTACCAAAATATAAAAACTTCGCTAATTAAATCGATTCCTCACTACGTTTGTTGATTAAAGTATATGCTGTCTCTTGATTAGCATAAAGGAAGTAAGCATTGAGGCTGAACAGAATAATTAAAAGCCGTATCTTTGACGATAAACATATTGAAGACATTATAATTTAAGACAACTCGAAATTCGTTTTGTGTTAATAGATTAACACCTGATTTATTAGTACGTATAGTGATCAGACGTTTAGATCACTTTTTAAGTTATTAATTAGTTAATGATTAACTCTGCTATCGCTTAAATTAGTTATATATAGAAATTAATAAAATTGATAAACACGTCCTTATATAAGATTCCTATAAGGACGTGAATAATAA
>CAJVPM010002220.1:0-10255 GCA_910592325.1 Scutellospora calospora | reverse complement strand
AACAAGAAGTTCTATTTTTTTCTATTCATCTTCAGACAAAATATATTAGTGCAATTCTACTTCAGACAATAAAATACATTAAACATAGAGTTAACAATCTAAGTTACTCAAGCTACTCACTGTAGTCGACCCAAGTGTGGTACAGTAGCATAATCTGTTTAAAAATGAAAAAAAAGAATAAATTAAAATGAGTAATTACAAAACATAGTACACAAATATTACGATGCTTACTATTTGCGTGAACCATTTGTGCATTAAAAGGTAATCCATTTGACGGTGATCGTCCACCTTCATTCAATACTTAAAATATACAGTTTAATTAATATGAATTAAATTAATTTAAAAAAACAGCATACATAAATATATTGTATGTTTAATAATAATACAATAAATAGGTTGTGGTGGAATTGATATTGCTTTACTCCATCACACTCTCATAACATAGCCAAGCAATTCTCTTCCGTCCATATTTTTTAAGGCTATAGCTGCACATTCACGATCCATAAACTGACAAACCCACAATTACGATTCCTATCTTTTTCCTCTTGAGTACGTGGCCAATCTTTACACTTGCTATAAGACCATATTTTGCAAACTCTTTCTTCATTAACCTATCAAAGCAAAAAAAATATATACAATGCTTACATCAATTAAAAAGATAGTTGTATTGATAGATCATCAGAATATAAAATTACCTCGGTATCGTGTGATTCAGGTCAATCCTCAAAAGCTGTGTAAAAAATTTCTATTACGTATACGATCAAGCCTAAAATATATATCTTTAAATGTTGGGACTTAACTAACCTGCTTTAACAGTTAGAGAAGTAGGCACTAGAACCAATTTCTATATCATTTGCACCGACTTTAAGTGCCAAATAAAGAAAAGATGAGAATATGTTATTGTTTTAAGCATTATTAGTAAACACACACCTGTTGAAACACCAGCGCCTGCATGTTTTTGTCTCAGCCGATCCTCTCTTTCTTATTACTCACTATTGTTCATTAAGACAAATATAACATTAATAAATAAATTTAAAATGATAGTAATTATAATTTCTTGATTACCAACCGTTTAATTTCTTCCAAAAAAGAATCTAAATTACGCTTTTTTTTAGCCTTTTCTTCTTGTTTGTCTTCATCCTATAAATTTAAATAATTAATTATAAGTCAGAAAATTTAATGAGTAACTGCTTGCACAAATTAACCTCATTCTTATCTATACTCTCTTCGACTTTAATTTCGGGGGGGGGGGGTCGGTTCTTAGAAATTTTAAGGTACAGGAAAAAACTTTTCACGTGGTAAAATTTTTTTTTTAGTTTAATTATTATACGTATTATATATATTTAAATGAATATGTGTTAATATTATTTTAAACACTTTGAATATTTTAAAAAACAGTAAATAACATTATGAATTTGAACTAATAAAAAAACTTTCGAAAACTTGAGTGGACATAACCAAAATATTTTTTTATTAAATTAATTTGAAAATCTTATATCAAAAATTAACGAAATATTAGAATGATTCAATGCTCATAATTAAATTAATACATCGAATAAATAAAAAATCTCATAAATTAAAATATGCCTAGGGATTCCCGATCGGTATTTAGCCAGGTTCAACAGTTCGAAATTTAAATTTGCTCGATGAATGGCGGAGGCTAATTTTCCGAGAATATTATCGAATTCGATTTAGCCTAAGAAAATTATAAAAAATTAAGATTAATATGCGAACATAATATGTGAATAAAGGATTCTTTGTATAGAGGAAGGTACATAAATAATTCTTCATGCAGAATTATTAGACCTCAACAAAGAATTCAAAAGACAGCTAGTGGAAGTTATCAACTGATGTAGTCAATTCTAGTATTGTTGGCAAAACCATATCAAAATTTGCACTGATTTTTTGAAAAACGGTTGCCTGTAACACTAGTCAATTCCACATAAGCATCCAACGTCCACTAGAAGCGACCAAGAACCCAAGATCGCCTGGCAAAGAAGCCCTACCTAAACTCTACTCACCTTTTAATTTTTCAACCAAAGGTGGTTCGAAACGGATAAACCAAATTATGAAATAAAAATTGTTTATAATTTACAAGTTAAATATAAAAAGGTGTTTAATTAAAAATAATTACTAAAGTAAAAGAAATTGGTTTTCGAACATTCGCGTAAAACACGTAACTTGTAGTATTGAAAGAATGACAACTAAAAATAACGGCACGTCGCACAATTATTGCCCGAAGCGAAGCGGAAATCACCTGATCGCGAATTTTTTGAATTTCCGGAATTTGTAAAAAAAAAAAAAAAAACTGCATATCAAAATTTTTACCACAAATAAAGCGGTTAGAATTTATCTAAGCATAGTTTTTGCTGTAAACCAACCCAAATATAGATTTTGTGACAAATTTCGTTCCGGATTAATGGGCCCCGTTCCTAGTTAGCGTTCCAATCCGTCATTCATCATTTAGTCGATTAATAAATGATTTGCATTTATTGAAACATCCTATGTAATGAGTGCATGTACTGACTGATTCTCTATTTAAGCAAAAAAGGTCAATTATCCGACGGATAACGGATTGGAACTCTTTTAATATCACTTAATGTACACCACTACGGTGGATAATTAATATCGATATTAAACAATTAGAATATTTTCTTTATTAATGCATCCAACTTAACAATTATTCATGAACGAAATAAAATAATTGAATCATGCGCGAAAAAAAAAAAAAAAAAAAACATAATTTTCTATTTATTATTTACAATAAAAAAGAGTGAATGAAAGAAAGTGATTATCATACATTGTTACCATAAACTATTATAATGTAAAAATTCTAAGCACATAAATTTGATGTTCATTTAGTTGACTATAGAATTCTTAAAAATAAAATTTTTTTTTTTTTTGCCCTTTTTTTTTTTTTTTTTTTTTTTTTTTAATGCTATATTATTACTATTATTTGTTAGTGACAAGACCATGTTTTTCAACATTAGTAGAATACATCATATTATTATCATCATCATCTTCATCACTTTGGATATTAGATATGACGAAATCTCGAGATTCAACTTCAGTATATCCACCAATTTTATCACTAGTTGATTCGTTACCTAGAGTAGTTGCTGATGGTATATCGTCGTCATCCTTATTAGATAAACTAGTTGGTGAGTGGATACCGAGAATGCCATGTTTAGATGCATAGGTACTGAAAAATTAAATAATGCATTAAATATAATTATTAATTATTATTTGTCCCCCTATAATGAAAATGCTTACGATGTTGATCGTAAATATTCCGTAATTAATTGTCCTGTGGTTAATCCTACAACCTTTAGCAAGATATTAATTAATATACATAATGATAAATCGCGTCAACGAATTCCATTGATTCACTTACCACTATTATAAAAAGTTGAGAATTCATGGTCATTGTAATTAACATATAAAATAATCGAAATATTGTGGCCATTGAATATCCAAAAGTTCTTATCAAAATAGTTCTAAATCTATGTCGATTTCTTTCATATTTTATATGCTCTAAACGATAAGACAACAACCTTTCTGACCAACAAAGGAGTGTGATAAACATGCAGGCGGCTATAAAAGAGAATAAAGTTTTTACTTCAAAACCGGCAAAAAGAATTACTAGATAGGAAAAATCTACGCCACAAACAAAAATTTTATTAGTTTTTTTTGATTTTTTTTTTTTTGAATATAAACCAACGAAAAAACCTTTTCTATTGTCTTACCACTATTAAAGTATGGTGAATGCCCCGGTTCTTCCATTTTTTCTATTGTCATATTTTTTGACATATTTGGCATATTGCTCCTACTCCTTTTGCAACTGTGAAAGAAAGACGATGAACCGCAAGTAGGCTTAGCTATTTGTAAATTCGAAGACAAGGTAATTTACTGGTATGTCGTGCTTATTTATATTATCATATTTGTCACTTGATATTTCTTTTGTAATACAGTAAATATTCAATTTTGTATGAACCAATCATTTATTTTATTGAAATAAGGTGACATGATACGATAACTGTAAAACAATTTGTTACCCAACACCAAAAATTTCAGATTAAGTGATAACAATAAAAGAATCTTATATTCTCCTATTTGATGAGTATTTTCTAAATATGATAATTGCAGTCAATTTAGCCTTTTAATTGTTTTAGAGACATGTCAAATATTAACCCTTCCCCTCCTAAGATTTTTGGTCTGTTATTATTGGTTATATGTATATATTTAAACTTGAGTGTCTGCCTACCTTACCCCTACATGATATCTGATGTCCCGATTCAGTCCTACTAAATTATCGATTTTGTATTGGTCAAATGAGCTATTGTTTGTATACATTAATTTCGAAAATAATTATTTGATAATCATGCAATTGTACTGTACAGTTAAAAAATTATTTGATGATAATTAAAAAAATCTTTAATGAAAAATTCTTTTTTAGGATTTGAAATTTATAGCACGCAATATTTTATAGAGATGTTAGAGCATCATCATGTCCAAATTTTTCAAGCATGTCTATAGTCTCGAATATTTTAGCATTAAGAAGTATATAATTGTTTTTTTTTTTTTTTGTAATGTCCAAAACTGTTCACAACGACTAATATTATATAATTTTATCGATTTCACGTAACCTACTCCGCTGACTGATACTTCTGGGCGACAAGAGTAGAATCGATTCCCAAAAAAAATCCAATTCATTTAGGATTGGAGGTTCTCGAATCCTAAATGAATTTTTTTTGGGTAAGGGTGAAATTTGCTGCTATAGATGCCTGACGAAACTATTTTTTTGCTGTTGACGAATTGATGAAACTATATGGTTTCGTAAGGTTGCTTTTATATGGTAGTGTTTCGATCCTAGATAAATTCAGATATCCAAATCAGAGATTTTTACTAGGATTGGTCAAAGAACTTAAATAATGGATCTAAGGATGTGCTCAAAGCTATTTTTATATAAAATCTGACATGGATTCAATCCGGATTTGATAGAATCCAAATGGTCTGTCAGAAATAGATACCCGGTAGAGACTTTCTCAACGGGCCCAATCTCTATTCGAGGTGTTAAACTAAAATTTTATAAGTAAATTATTATATTGATGCTGATTTGATTTTTTGATTTTACATTACACCTGATCAGTGTATGAAATTTTTTTGCTTTTACATTATACCTGATCGTATCTGAAATTTTGGTTGCTGGCAACCCACTGTTCTGATCTTGAAATTTAAACTATTTTTATTTTTGATTTGCTAGTGAATCTGTCTTAAAATTTGATTGGTTAATGAAACTATCTTGAATTTTGATTGACTCGGATAGTATTAAATTACCCGGGTTATCCGAGAAATTTTACTATATTAAATATATTTCGGGTAGTAGTTTTTACTCAGGTCCAATCCTTAGTTCTTTTAGTACGCTAGCCATGGCGAAAAAAAAACCACATTCTGATCGGATGAAATCAACGATCCATAATAACAGCATGATAGTGGATATATCTTGTTAAAAATCGACAAAAGTTTTATTTCAATTCTATACATTAAAATAAAAAAAAATTCACTTTTACTAAAATGCACCTATGGTGTTTTACACCTATGTATTCAATATTTGATATCTCAAAATTAGCAAATTAATCAGTAACATAATAGATGAAAAACCACCGTTATCCCTTACACCTGCAAATTTTTTGTACCACATTAAGAGTAAATTCCGAAGGTGGCTTAAGGATTAATATAAAAAATTATGACTGTTACAGTATGTAATATTATTTAATTATATCTTTAAGCCACTCGGACTTTATGTATTTGCCTTAGCCTTACGGTATAAGATAAGTAATAGATATCCCACGGTCCTATGCCCGTGACATTTCTGATTAAAAATTTTTACTGATGATGTCATGCCCGTGGAATAACTATTACTTATTACACTGATTTCTCTCAATCAGAATGTCGTATACCAGCAGACAATTTTACAATTTTAGGCCGAGTGAGAATTTTATTGAACTTAAGGTTAGCAGATTACATGAATGAAAATTAAGCGATTGACCGAGTTGGCATTAACACCCGCGAAAAAAGCAATCGAAATTGCACTAGGAGTCGCCATTCCCTCGCTCGCTTAAGCAAGCCGGCCGTAATTGAAGAAAATGACATAGTCACATATTGTCGATTTTGGCGGGATGAGAAATTTTTTCGGTTCGAGCACTAGCGGATCTGAACTTCAAATATCTAGCTTTATAGTTGCTACCTGATTGAAGTGCTCTTAATTACTTACCTCTTTTGCGCTTGATATATGACTTTTCCCACGCCCAACCTCATTGATTACTAGTTTCAAACGTTACCCGTGAGGCGCTACGAGGCAGGAGATTTATAATACGTAATCTCCCATCACTTCGCATTTATTTTTTGTCAAACTCATGTCTAAAGCTGTCCAACGACAATATTGGACTAGGATACATGTAGGTTTAGAACGGGCCGGCATGCCCAATAAAAAAACTTCTGGGAAATAAGCCAGGCTGGGCTTGCACCGGTCCGATATGACCCAATCATTTATAAAATTTGATCCGTATAGATTTGTGTAATAATTTCAATACATTCATTCAAATAGCATATATTGATAAAATAAATAAATTTAGTTTTCGTGCATCTTAGAAAAATGTACTGAGTAAATTCGCCTTTGCAACCTCAAACATAATTATCAGCATGGAATCAGAGTTGAAAAGGATGATGCTGATAGAACTTATTTAATAAGAATGCTATCGATTAGAATAAAAAGGATGAATATGAAGTATTCATTTATTTCCGAAAATTTCTGATATGGATTATGTTGTAATAGTGTTTTATTGTGTTATGAAAAGGAATTGTGGTTGAAAGGACGAACATTAGGGAATTCGTTAATTATCAAAATTTGTGAAACAGGTTATGCTTTGTGAAATATTTGGACTTGGTTGAAGGTGAAAAATACAGAAACTATCAAGATGGAATTGGAGTAGAAAAGGATAAACATACTGCGTTCATGCATTGTTGAAAATCTGCTGATATGGGTAACGTTAAAGAAATGTATTTGGTGAATATTATCTTGATAGAATTGAAATTAAAAATATTGTTAGTGATTGTATTCTAAAGTGAAAAAATATTGCAAGTTTCTATTTACAGTATGTATACATTATCAAAAATCTGCTGATATGGGCAATAATAGTGAAATGAATAATGTTGGTTATTGTATTTTAATTGAAAAAAAATACCGAGGTACTGCGGCAGTGATCGAGGTGGTTGATTCTTGGGATCCCTTCAGGGTTCCAAAAGCGCAAATTAAGATTTTAGGCTTCTGATACGGCACTTATTGTATGCGTAGCAGATAATTAGCATAAAATAATAATCACTTTTATTCTTAGTAATCATGCTACGTATATCGATATAACATGTATGATTGAAACTTAAATTTTATTACGTAGAAAAAAAAAAATTCAATTTATGTACCGTTCCTAAATAAGATCTATTTTACTATTGAAGTTTTAAAGTTATGGCACAAAAATTTGAAAGTCCAATAATGACTGCCCAATCTGATTACAAAATCAAATATTCAAAAATAAAAAATAAAATAATTAATTAATTGACGACTATTTTTTTAGATAAAATTTCATGACTTTGGCATCTTTATAACCAAATTGGTTTCAACTTCTTTTAAAAACCCTAATACGTAGGATAGACACAAATTTTTTTCTATACCATCAGGTAAATAAATATCCAAAAAATTTAAGGCTTTGTCTTCTAAAAAAGTTTGTCAGAAGTGAGATTATTTTTTCACAATGATCTTGAAGTGATTTTTTATTAGTGAAACGTTACGTTCTTATAAAGTACTTTAAAGTGTATACCCGAGTAATCGAATTGCATCAACCAATCAAACAAAAGTTCCGCTAAGGAGTATCGGGTTAGATACATATTGTATTAATTTAATTAATTAATTTGCTTGATCGTAGCATATTCATAAAAACAAACAAAAAAATTTAGATATCGATATTTAATTAATTTTATTGGTGGTGATAGTGATAATAGCCAATAAAAATGAACTGAATTTGATAACTGATAAAGTTTTATTTTTTTTTTCATTATTTTTAGTCGCATATAATCAAAATTTCCCCATACCAGCTATTATTTCATTCTTTAGTTTTCTATTTTATCGCGGAGTATATTTCAAGCACAAAAGAGACTTACCAAATTCCGATTCATTCCCTAACACCATTTTCCATCTTCTCAAATAAAGCATAGCCGCAATGGGTGGATCAGTTTCGAAAGCTTTATTAAGGATCTTTGGTAACAAAGAAATGCGCATACTGATGTTGGGTCTAGATGCTGCAGGAAAGACAAGTATCCTTTTGTTCGTATAAAATATCGAGCTATATCAATAAAGTATGCAGAGATTTTTTTTCTCTAACGAACGGGTAATCTTATTTTTTTTTTTTAATTTAACTGTAAGAAGTCAAAGTTCATATGCTAAACATATTCAATAATTTCGATTAAACTTAAAGTTTAATTTTCATTGATCATTCCTTAACACTCAAATTCTTATAAATAGCCATTTTATATAAATTAAAGCTTGATCAATCAGTGACGACAATTCCTACCGTCGGTTTTAACGTGGAAACAGTGACATATAAAAACGTCAAATTTAATGTTTGGGTAAGTTCACGATTTAGAAATTAATTATAAGTCAGGTATTTTTTTTCATTAAATTATTTTTAGGATGTTGGTGGTCAAGACAAGATTCGTCCACTTTGGCGTCATTATTATACAGGTACCCAAGGACTTATATTTGTAATTGATTCACAAGACCGCGACCGAATAGATGAAGCGCGCCAAGAGCTACATCGAATTATTTCAGATCGTGAAATGAAGGATTGTTTACTTTTAGTATTTGCTAATAAACAAGATTTACCAGGCGGTATGTTTTAAATTAAATATATTTACATGTTTTAGTATTGTTTAGAATTTTAATTTTATAAAAATAACTTAGCAATGTCGCCTGCGGAGGTCACCGAAAAACTTCATCTGCATCGTATGCGTGATCGAGCTTGGTATGTTCATCCGTCCTGCGCGACCACTGGTGAAGGGCTATTTGATGGATTGAACTGGTTAAGCCAAAATACCAAATCAAAATAATGCTTATTGGGTTTATTTATCCTGCAAGATGTATAACTATTATAAGATTATCTAGACTTGCATACATTTATTTGACTCTATTTTTATGAAGTTTATATATAATTGTGTAATACTAGCATGTTTTCTTTTCTTTTTTTTTTTTCTACAATGTATTATTAGTGAATTTGTTGAAGAGTAATATTTTCCTACCGCTACACCCCCTAGTTAAATTCCAATTTACTTCTTCTGGTAGTTGTTGAATCCTTTTTAAACATACAACTTCTCATTATCACTATCCGTTCATTTATTCTTGGTTTTTGGACATTAAATCATGGAAACTGATAATAGATATTTGAATGTTTGGAAAGAGATAAAGTCTTGTTAAAGTACCCGCGTTAAAATTAGAAATACACATTAGGCCTTTTTTTTTTTTTTTTTTAAAAAAAAAAAAAAAAAAAAAAAAAAGATTTATAATTTTAAAAATTTAAAAAATCTCCCGGTTATTAAACCAATTTTTTTTTTTACTTTTGGCCGGCTGGGATGAAAACCAATTAATTAATTTTGTATAGCCTTATGCGTATTATTATATTTTTAGTTTTAAATTCATTCATTTTTATTTTTTTTGCTTAATTTTTATTACACTTACATTTTAATACTTAAATCTGAAAATTTAAGATTTAATCAATTTAATTTTTTATTACCTAATAGATTTATACAAAAATAATTTATTGAGTAATATTATAATAAATAAATAAATATAAATTTAATTAAAATAGTTGATTTTATATTTAAATATATAGAGAAGCATTAAAGTGTAGATAATGATCTGATATCTAACATATTATTATTAAATCGAGTAGTAGTTAGATAAGATTGAGAAATTACATGTAAGGTAGTTCGATGAGGTAATTAAGATGATGTATTCTGATATATTTGTAAACAAAAAGTAGTAAATGTAGAACAAGATCCAGAAAGTGTTTTATTATTTTAATTATTAGATGATTCAAGATTATAGGCAGTTTTCTCAGTTTTTTTAATACTAGTGTTATCAAATGAGTTTTAGTAATTTTATCTTTATTTTATATTTATTAATTAGTTATTCTTTATTTGTATTTTA
>CAJVPM010002219.1:0-10258 GCA_910592325.1 Scutellospora calospora | reverse complement strand
AGTACAAAATTCACAGATCTAATTCTGTATTACCTAACCTCTAATATGACTGATCAACTTAAATTTAAGGTTGCAACTCTAAATGTCAAGGGGTTAAATAATTAACAAAAACAACGGAATACTCTAACTCTTCTTAAATCTTATAAATTAGACATAATTATGTTACAAGAAAAAAACTTAAATAACCAAAATACATGAAACTTTCTTAAAATCTAATAGATTTTTGACTCTATTTGGACAAACAAAACAGCTATACTCGCAGACAACAAAAATATTACATTTAAAAATATAGAAATAGTCCTAGATAATAGAGTTATCTCAACAAGCTTTGAATACAAAGAACTTACATTTCAAATTTCTAATATTTATACTCCTCCTAATCTTAATAACAGAAAGCTTTTCTTTGAGAAGTAGACACCTTGACTCAAAGAAAACTCTATTAATATAATTGCAAGAGACTTCAATACTAACTTATATCCAGAAATAGATAGAATTAGTGAAGCAGCCCTACAACGAGATACAACAAAAGCACAACTACAAGACCTCACAAAGCATTTTTTAGACTCTACAGTTCTTGCAAAGTCTAGGCCTTTCCATACCTTTTTTCAAAAAACCTAAGGAAATCATACTATGGCTACTCACCTAGACTATTTATTTATCGATGAAAACAATGCCAATTTAATTTTACAAATTGATACCAGATTTGGTAACTCAGATCATCTCTTAGTAGAATATGTACTCAACTTTAGTATCAAAAAAAAAGAATTAGCTCTTTGGAGATTCAACAAAGACTGCTTCAAAAATGAAAAACTTAGAAATAAGATATTTGATGAAATTATTGAGCTAGAAGACTTAGAGAACTGGGACTTCTGCAAAGTCTATATATAATCAATAATAAGAGCTTTCAAAAAACCAAAAGCAGCAGAAAGCAAAATCATAAAATTAAACAAAGAAATTATTCAAATTAGAAAAAGACTTATTCATAATCTAGAAAATATCTTTTTACATACCCAAGCTGACAAACTAGGTCTTGATCTCCAAGAAGAACTAACCAATCTTGCAGAAAAATGGCAAATTCACTCTAAAGCTCGCTGAATTGAACAAGGTGAAAAATCTACAAATACTTCTTTGCCAGATATAAAATAAAAAAAACCCACTCAGCTCTTAAAGACATTAAGGACCCTGAAGCCTCTTTACAAACTAAAGAGAATACTCTTCACTATATCAGAAACAAATACGCTGAAATTTATAAAAAAGAAGACTTCAGCTTGTCTTTAGCAAAAAAAATTACAGAAAATTTGCTTCAAGTCTCTCTACTACATAATTAAGAGCTAACACATGAAATTTCTCAAGATGAAATCAGCAACGTTATTAGAAATCTTCCTAACAACAAAGCTCTTAGAACTGATGTTTTAACTTATGAGTTCTACAAACTTACAGAAGAAGTCATAATTCCAATTCTCTATGGAGTCTTTAATCATACTCTATTATCAGGTGTAATGCCACCCTCTTGGTGCAAAAGTTTAATTACTTTAATACTGAAAAAAGCTTCAAACTTAGAAGATATTAATAATTAGAAGCCTATATCACTAGTTAATAATGATGCTAAAATCTTTATGAAAATTATTGCTAATCACCTCAACTCTATCTGTGAGGTACTTGTACCACATCATCAACAAGGTTTTATTAAGAATAGATCTATCACAGATGCTGCTTTAGATATAATCACAACAATGAGAAATCAGGCAGATCCCTCTAAACAACACTAGTTGCTTTTTATCAACCAACAAAAAGCTTTTGATCGAGTTAATTATAACTTTCTAGAACTCACCTTAAAGAGTATGAATTTTGATACTAAGTTTACTAATCTCGTTTAAAACCTCTTTTCTAATCAAGAAGCTTATATTATCGAAGCAGGTGATATCTCTAAACCTTTTAGGATTAAGAGAGGTGTCAAACAAGAAGATTCTCTTTTACTATTATTATATATATTAGCCTTTGAGTCCCTCATAAGAACTTTAGAAAATCATCTACATGGTATTGAATTAGGAAACCAACTTTTCAAATCTTCAGCCTATACTGATAACTTAACTATAGGAATTAGTTCCTTAACAGATTGGAATAAGATTCAATCCTCTCTAAACTTTTATAAAGCAGCCTCTAATGCTAAAATCAACAAGACAAAAATTAAGCTAGTTCCTCTCACTCCTACTGCTCAAAGAGTAGAACTCACTAATGAAGAACAATTTGTTAAATTAGAAGAACAAGATTCTGTTATGATTCTAGGATACAATATTCTCATTAATGGCTAGCTAAAAAAAAACTTATGGCCTACAACACTTAATAAGTTAAAAAATTCTCTTGACAAACTAACAAACAGAAATTTCTCTTTTAAAGGAAAAATCCTAATAGCTAAATCACTTATTCTATCTAAGATTTGGTACTCTGCTTATCTTCTACCTCTTAACAGAAAACAGGTCACTGATATCAACAGAATTATCTCTCTGTGGGTTAATGGTACTTCACATATGCTCTCTAGATACTCTACCTTTCAACATTCTACTGAACTTGCAAGACTTCAAGCTCCAGTTATCAAGAATATGTTAGATGCTCATCTAATCTCCATTTAGATTAAGCTTCTTACTTCAGATTCTATGTGAGCAAGCTATGAAAGAAACAAAGTTAGCTCAACTCTCAGAGCTAAAAAAAACATCTCTTCGCTACAAGCTTTAAGTACTAATAATATACATACTAAAGCCTGGCCTACAGAATGGAAATCCTATTTAACTACCTGGACAAGAATAAAAAGAAGAATTTCTTCTACCTCTAACTGGCCTTGGAACAAAGAAGAAATCTCTGCAGGAGATTTTAAAGAAAACGAGCTCTCTGTTAAAAAATCATTAGAGCTCCTTAAAAATTCAACTTCTTTATCTATTCCATCTCAAGCTTCTTCTCAAACTACGCAAGCTGCCTGGCTAACTCTAAAATTAGTATATAATAAGAAAAAAAATATCTTCTAGTATCTCTTTCATAGAGCACTCCTATTAGGCTATTGACTCAAACATATAGGATCAATAGAAACAGGAAATTGCCCTTGGTGTTCTGATGAATTACAAACTATCGAACATTTTGCTATTGAATGCCTGAGAAGTAAAATTATTTGGGAAGAAACTTATAAATTTCTGAATATTAACAAGAGAAAAATCCCACCTACTACAATGAAAGAAATCTTCAAGCCATCTAGTTCTAATTATCCTCAAACTTTAATAGCTATATCTTGGCTACATATCAATACAATTTATAAAATCTGGTATTGCTATACTTCATTAAAATAGGGAGACTCAGATACTATACTTAATTCTATTAGTCCCTTAATCAAAAATCGTATCTCTAAAGAAATACGCTTTTTAAAGTCTAATTTGTCTTATGACAAATTTAAAACTACGAAATCTCTTTGTAAATATTTAAAATGTATATAGATTATTTATAGTTCCTTAATAAAAGAGCATCACCTGTACCTCTAGTTGCTTAAGCAACAAGAGATATAAAAAAAAAAAAGTTTGTTAAATCAAGGGGAAATTTATTTGTTTTTAAATATTCTCAAAGATTTTGGTAGTAGTCTAGATTCATTTTTTTAGATTAGAGAGAAATATATCTGAATCTCTAATCTAGAAAGTGTATTAATATTTGAATGTTTTTGTTCAGGTTTATTTTTTTTTTTTATTTTATACAAATGCTATTAGCTAACTTTTATTAATTTCATAAATTTCAGAAGTGATACATATTATAAGATATAACTAGCCATATACAATTTTAGATTGTCTATTTTAAGTAGTCTGCTCAAAGGTTCTACACTAGCTACTATATCTGAAATCTCTTAGAAGATTTTCTATTTAAACACTCTAATCCTATCTCACTTACTGCAAATATTACTCTTCTAGTTAACTCTAACCTTGTGCTACTCTACTTTAGGAGGCATCCAAGCTGATATTAGTTACAAACTTTACTATTATAGGTCTAGATCTTATCTGAATAAGTCCTACTTCAATGCTCTCTAATAGATAGATATCATAATACCTAACTATGCTATGCTATATTCCTATTCTAACTTGCATATATCCTTATTTGATATTTATACAAACTCAGTTCCAGCTATAGCTCTCTACCAGTTTAGACTTCTGTATTCTTCTGAATATTTTATGAGACAGATTCTTCTAATTTAGTTAGCTACTAAGCCAAGTTAGTATTGCTATAACACCTAATATTACAGACTTACTTATATCTACTCAATCTATATCTTCATACTTAGAAATCTTTACTAGATCAAGTGTTAACTAGTGTGACTATTAAAATCTATACTACTTTATTTAACTCAGGATTTCTACTATGCAGATCCTCTGCTCGTAGATTCTATCTCAATTTATTCATATAACATAACTCTAATATTCTATCATATTTCTAATATCCGAACAATATTGGTGCAATGTGATTTATAGGATTACAATCCCTATAAACAAATAAAGTTTACTGTAAGTTAAATACAAGATTTGAGAAATTATTCAAAGTATCGACAGAAGGATTTGAATCCCAAATCTATTGTATGGTAGTTTGATAACCTATCTACTATACTAGATCACCAGACCTCTCATTCAGATTTATAAATTACAATAAAGCAATAAGATTACAATTTTATTATCTATCTATCTAATCATCTTTTAGGTTAGAAGGATTTTAGCTATTGGAAAGCTAAATGGTTAGTAACTAAAGTAAAATAGTTGGTTCTAAAATATTTATAAAAAAGTTCTATTGCCTATACTATGATAGCATATTCTAATTCTGTTGTTTTATAGTTAACTTCTTTTTTCTTGAGACTTTTTTTTTTTTTTTTTTTGAATTTGGCAGTCAGGCCACAACTTTATTAAAATTTTTGTAATACAAAAACTAACAAAGGACTAAAAATTATGTTCTATACATGCAGTGTTTTCTGTTTTCTAAAGTGTAGCTTCCCTGGTTTCTATACAGACCTGTGAACGACCTGCTATAATGAGTATTCTTCTCCCTTTACTATCTCACACATTCCAATGCTTTAATAGAACACGACCAGAGCAGCCACTGATTTTTCAGGTCAGATGATCAACTCTCTGCTGCAGCTGCAGGAAGGATCTTAGGCCGACCAATGAGAAAGCCTGAACATAAAGATCTTTGATCAATGATCAAGATAATATCAATTTCTTTTTTATTTCGGTCAATAAACTTTAAACGTTAACGTTAAGAATTGTAAAATAATCTCTTTTTATATCAGTCAATAAACTTTAAACATTAAGGATTGTAAAATGATATCTTTTTTATATCAGTCAATAAACTTTAAACATTAAGGATTGTAAAATAATCTCTTTTTATATTGGTCAATAAACTTTAAATGTTAAGGATTGTAAAATGATTTCTTTTTTATATTGGTCAATAAACTTTAAACATTAAGGATTGTAAAATAATCTTTTTAATTTATTAGTAATGATCTTAACTTATTAAAGCTTTAAAATATATTAAAATACAGGAATAAAATTACAAGAATAAAAAAATAAGATTTTGTAGAGACTAACAGATGATACGATACTAATTAATAACTTCCACATTGCTTTGGTCAATAAATATGTTTTCTACTGAGATCAGTTCGTCATAGCTATTTACTTTATCTGAGAATGATAGATACATTAGGTATAGTTTTCTATTCTCTAGTACTCATGTTTTTTGTCGATGCCTTTTTTGTTCTACTACTTGTACTTCTTTCTCTATTTCCAATAATTTACTACACTCCATAACTGCACGAACATAATTCTAGTTATTAGCTAACTTTTCTATGCAGGCACATTTAAATGCATGTTCAAATAAAGGCTAGTTTGATTCACCAAAGATGCGAGCATCCTCTTCAGGAATTTCATGAGGTGTATTATCAAAATCATGAGTTTTGATCAGTATTGTAGGTGATATGGGCAAGGTGTTAACTATAGTTTCAGACCCTTTTATCTTAAGAAATGGTGGTATTGTGTAATGTTCAAAGTCACTTCTAATCAACCATTGATGATCTCCATTAGGTAGATTTACAATTTTCTAGACTAAGTATTTACATAGCAGAAAACAGCTACTAAGAAAGGCAGGGCAACTACAGACCTAATGGATGCTATCTGTAAAGTGTAATATAGCAGGTTCTGTTATTCTTATATTAATATTTCGCTTTCTCTTGAGCTTATTCTTGTTACACATCTCTGCTCTTTTTTTCTCACTTGCGTTAGCATAGTTCCACTCCCTTTTAAAATCACTCCACCACTACGGCTCTACTATACCACTCAAAAGCTGAGAGAACCGATCTTTTTAAGCTGGAACTACTTCATTAAAGAGTGTCCAAAGAAGTAAATCTAATCTAGGTCTATTAAAGCGGTGTAAATAATGCTGCTTTATAACACTCCAATGAGCTTCAATCTTCATTGTTGTTTTGCTTAAAGGTATAGTTTGTTTAGTTAATTGTGCCCACAAATGCCATCATCGTGAAGAGTACCAATTTGTCCACAGGTAAGCCCACAAGAGCTGCAATGCATTTGTAGCACAAAATTGATACATCTTATTTATTACACTTCACCTAATATTTTCAGGTGTTAAAATATTTTCCTAGTTGTTGATTGGTATAAATGGATGTAGATTGAAATGTTTTTGTACAAAGTTTAAAATTGTCTCATGGTGCATCTGTAGGCATATAACATACGTATGTATATTCTGATCTTCTTCAGTTGGATAGAAAGTTAGGTCGATAAAATTAAATTCTTCAGATGCTTTATTAGTATTATAATTTATAATTAACAATTCTGTACGATTTGATCACTTGGCCTTCTCCTTAAGTTTAAATTTCAGAGCTTGGTTAATATGCCAAACACATAATTGTATGACTGATGATCCCCATATCTTATATTACAAATCGAAAGTTAAAAAAATTAGTTAGTTAATTAGTTGACAACTAATAGATTGAACTTTTAGATACTAACTAATCAATTAATCGATTAATCAACTAATCAATTAATTGCAACTAATTGATAAATTGATTAATTAACTATTCAATTAGTTGCAACTAATCGATTAAAGAACTAATTACTAATCGATTTAAAAATTAATTTGATTAATTTAATTATTCGCAACTAATTGATTAATCGATTAGTTGCAACTATTTGTTAACAAAAAAAATAATTATCAATTGAAAAATTTTGATGATTTGTATTACTACTCTTACCTCTGTTGTAGCATTAATTTCTGCAAAATCTTTGTCCGTAAATACGAACTGTGAGTTAATATTATATGCTTTTACTGCCTCGAAAAATTTTTTTAAGATTTTACTACGCTTATCTATATTTGATTCAATTTTTCTTGTTATATCTAATACAAGATAAGCTATTGGAAATTCAGTTCTGTCTACATCTGCTATTATGCAATACAACTCATAACGCCCTCTTGCAGTTCTATATGTTATATCTACATAAATTTCACTAATATTAATATTGTGATTACTAATTTCATTTAATAGAGAGGTAGTAAATGCAATTGCAGTAGACTTTAATTTGGTATATCAAGACACCGATGGTAGCTCTGGTTATAATGCTTATCAAGTAGCATATGTGCAGACTATACATAATTATCATGGCATTGAAAAAGGCTTTTACCCACTATGGATTTCCAAAAATAGATTCGTTTTGGAGAATATTTAGAAATATCAAACTCTCAGTGCTTTAAGTGATTTATAAGTTGTACAGAAGTAAGATGAGTATTTACTTCAATTTCCTCTCGTAATTTAATAGGCATTTCAGAACAAAGATCTGAATGCAGATGAAGAATCTCATGGTAAATGTCTACTACTGAGATATCAAGATCTATATCAATTTTCACTATGATTTTTCCTTTGCAATCATAGCGTGTTCTCCTTTTTCGATTTGAATCTTTATATATTCTCTGCACTTCATATGATTAACAGTATATATAATCAAACCTACTAACCTTGTCACCAAATTTTTTGGATATTTCAGAGCGATGAAAACTACAATTAAAAATATTTTATGAGTCAGTTGAGTAATGTAAACAGAAAAATTAACTTTATATAGCTTTATATATATTATATACTTACTTCCATGAATAATCATCACCACCTTCTATTTCAATGACAATAAGAGCAGCAACATCTTTGGATATCATGTCTGAAGTTATATCTACATTTACAAGCAAATATGCCTGATATACTGCATTGATGATGTCGAACTCATTAAATATTATCTCTTTGATCTCATACTCAATATAGTCCTCCATATCAAGGCAATCGATCTCAACATGTGCAATATCATTAATATCTGCCTTCTGAATAGTGTCATGGGCAATAGTTTTAGGCTGTTTGGCTGATTCAATAGTTAAATTTATAAACGCAGCTAATAATTTTTTTTTTCTTTGCGTTTTTCACAAGTTTTATGTCGAGTACCTTTCCAAATGAATTTATTTTCAGAATAATTACTTTTACAATTTGAACAGTATATGTTTCGTGAATAAAGATTAAGAGTTTACAATACTAGGAGATTATATTCAGGTATGAGATTTTGGTATAGTCATCTTTTTAGAAAATTTCTCTTTCATCGTGAACTATACTTTATATTTATTTGAAAACTAATATGTTTATCATTAAGCAATCGAGGTTACTAAGACAAAGAAAACAATATTGATAAGGGAAAACCAATTGTTGAGAAAGCCAGAAATATGATAACGAAAGAACAATTATATACTTAGTCTTAAGAATTGATGTTTGTGATATTTGTCTCAATTGTTGATATATATTACTAATTATCGTACAAATTTTATTGAACTAATTTATTTTAAGAAATTTTGCACAATTACGAATTTATTACATAAATAGTCAAATCAGTAAAATAAATTAAATCGCTGCATAACAATTGTAAATTTTGATATATTAATCATATAATACATAGTTTATTTAATAAACTTAAATTAGTAAATCGAGTTTTGATCCTATTCTACATGATTCATATCCTCTAGCTTTCAAAACAGCTACTAAGTTGATTTTGATCAAGCTAATTTAAATAGTTTGCATCATAATAATTAGAAATGAATTACACGATCATTTTATGTTATATGCATACTAATCTTATTTAGAAAATAATCTACTATTTACATTACAAAAGACTCATATAACAAACGTAATGAGCTTCATATAAAATACTTGCATAACAAACATGATAGGTTTTACAAAAAAAACTTGTATAACAAACGCTATAGGCTTCACAAAAGACTTGCATAACAAACATGATAAGCTTTACAGAAGACTCACTAACAAACGTAATAAACTTTATAAAATAATTGCGCAATTTTTTATTATTATAATAAACTATTACTTGTATTTTGATTAATTTCTTGACTAGATACTTTATCTGTAATATTTTGAAAAGATTTTATTAGTTGCATTTCGTAAAGAGATGAACTTGTCTATTAGAACTATGTTGAGTTCTGAAAAGCCATCATTCAAATTTGGTATGAATAGCAATTTGAATATCCTTACAAGGTAATGCTTGCCTATATATACATTTTTAGCCTTTGAATCTTTATAAAGTTACCTGGTTTTAAATCTAACATACAGACATTTTTTTAGTTTTATATTGGTATAAAAAATCTTTAATAAAACAAACTTGAGTTTTATGGTTATGTTTATCTGATTAACAATTCAATTCTTCACCAACTCTAACTTTAAGGCATTAAGAACTTAATATTTAGATTTTCATGTTTACTTGATAGGTTTTGTAAAACGACTATTATTTTTTTTTGATTATTTATATATAATGTTCAATAATTTTTTTCAAAGGTTTGAAGTAAAAGAAACGAACTAAGTGAAGTATTCAAAACCTATATTGTAAAGAAAAGATTGAAATATATATATATTTTTTTAAAAAAAGATTCAATATTTAAATATGTAAAGTAAAGATCATGAAATAAAAAATAAAAATGATATTGAACTGTGGCTGTGGCATTTGATCATCTGATCTGGAAAATCAGTAGCCGTCCTGGTCATGTTCTTTGATAGTAAAGATCAATGGTGTAGAACTCACAGCCCGTTCTGACTGCAATAGCAAGTTCCTAATTATTACTACTAAAAGTCTACTTTAAAGAAACAATAAAGAGAAACCTAACTATAACAATAAGAACTAAAAATAAAAATTGCACAGAT
>CAJVPM010002218.1:0-10262 GCA_910592325.1 Scutellospora calospora | reverse complement strand
CGTGTAACGTTACGTCTCGCCAAACGCCTCGTCACACTTCCAATATCCGGATGATATTGGTGCAACGTGATTTACAGAGTTACAACCCCAGAAACGGACAGGGTTTACCGTAAGTTGGGTACAAAGGTCTGAGTAATTATTCAAATTCGTCAACAGTGGGATTTGAACCCCAGACCTCTTGCATGGCAGTTTGGCAACCTAACCACTACACTAAGATCGCCAGACCTTATATTCATTCTTTGTAATCAATATATTTTAGCAAAATTATATATAATTTGAATATTTTTTTTTCTTTTAATAGTCATATCATAAACTTTATTAAGTTATTAACTATAGCTGTAGCCAAGTTATATATGATTATTAATCTACCTAATTTCCTAAGTTTGATATTATTTAGCTACTACTAGAGTGCTCAGATATGACTTATTACATTAACCTTAAGATTAAAACAAATTGTCTAACTAATTCAAAGAAAATTCTACTACTTCTTTTTCTTTTTTTTGATTACTTCTATACTTTTATATTTTGTAATATAGCTAATTCCTAGTCTTATAATTTTGTTTAATTTGATTTGTGTTTATATAAGATTATAGTTACTTTCTATAACTAGTTCTATTTCCTTAATATTACTTTTTTGTAGTCCTAGTCTGAGATCTTTAGATAGCTAGACTTAGTCTATTCTAGTTTGAGTTTTGGAGTTTTTTTTAGGTAAACTTTCTTTTTTAAGAGTTGCAAAACTTATATATTTCTATAAATTCTGTTTTGCTTAATTAGAAAATAATTGTTATGAATTAGTAGACTTATTTGATCAGTAATAAAGTTGAGTATATAATTAAAGTTTTCTCTTAGAATAAAGTATTCATTTTTCTTCTTTTCTACTATATCCTTAGTAATTATTTATTATATTTTTTTTTGTTTGCACTTGTCATTAGGTAGAATATAGATAATTCAAACTAACAGAATTATTTTCATAAATCTTAGAGAAGCTTTATTACAGTAAAGATTTGGTCTTTTAACTTCTATTAGATATTGAGTCTAAGAGTTTTCTATTCAGATTCCTACTTCTAAATCTTTGTATTTTTTTTTATCAGTACTTGACCAGTAAGTAGAATAGTTTCTTCTATTTATTTTGATAAAATAGCCTTCTTTTTCTTAGATATTTGTTTCTATAATTTCTATAATATTCAAATTGGTATTTGTTCTATGCTTGATCAGTTTGTATGCTTTGTATAGATTTCTTTTAATACTATTAATATTGTGAAATTCTATCTTAATTTGTGAGAAGTTTGAATTGTTCTGAATTGTTTTTGAAAAAGCAGATTTTGTTTATTCATATCTATATTTCTTATTTTACTACTTTGTTTTGTAGCTATTTTTTGTTTGACAATTAAAGTACTTTTAGAATCTATTTAGAGCTCTTTTACTTTTAAATACTCTATTTCTAGACTCTTTTTCTTATCCTAATTTTTGGATTTGAGTACTTAATTTCAAGATCTCTTCTTGAAGAAATAAGAAATTAACTTCTAAAGTATTATCAGAATAAGACTTCTATTCTTTTTTCTGATCTTTTTCTTTTTTATTAAAAATTACTTTTTTCTTTGTTTATATCCTTTGGATCTATTACTCTGCTTACTGTTTCTATTGTTTTTTTAGAAGATAAACCTTTTTTTTTGTTGACTTATAATAATGTTTTCCTCTTTTTTCCAAAAAAGCTTTGTGTTATAGAAATAGATATTTCTCTTTATTATAAAATTTATTTCTTCTTGAGATTCAAAGAAAACTTTAGCAATATGACTTGGGTTTCTATTTGAGTTGTATAGTATGAAAACTACTTTAACTTCTGTTTGTCATAAAGAACATAAGAGTAAGGTTTTTTGTGCTATACTTAGTATATTTATTAGAATTGCTCTATACCTTTTTCTTTCTTTTAAAGACTTGAAGTTAGCTACTCTTATAGTCATATATACTAATTTTCTATTTTCTAGTCCTACTACCTAGTTTGCTTTGAGTTTTCTTACTTGTTCTTCACCTTGTATGTAGATTTTAATTTATACAAACTGATAGAATTTTAGTTTCTTTAAGATTATTTCTTCTGCATATTCAAAATACTTAACAAGTCTAGTAATTTCTTGTTTGCTATAGTTTAGAGGAAGATCCTATAGTATGATCTATATAAAATCTTTTTATTATTATTATTATTATTATTATTACAACAAAGCCTTGATACCAGTTTATTTTTATTAGATAATTTGTAGGTTTATATTGGTTCATAAGAGTATAATTAGTCATATGTACAACTTTAATCATTATCTATTTAAAGATTCTGTCTGAAAGTTATTTACTAATTGCTATATCTAGTATCTATTTGTGACTACTTTATTTAAACTTTCTAGTATATCATTATCTCTAATGTTAATCTAATTTTATTCTTAAACTTGCATAATCTTATACTACCTCATTGAGAACCACTCAGACTAGCTTTGTATCTTAGTTTTTCTTATAAGGAGAGTCTTATCTCAAGGTATTCTTTTTGTCTTCTTTAGAAGAAGCTTGTAGAATACTTCAACTATACTATGCTATATCCTAATTAAGCTAGTATATATCCTTATAGATATTTGTACAAACTCAGTTTCTACTATAGCATTTCACTAGATTATTTTTCTATATATTCAGAAGTTTCATGAGTTAGAATTTTTCAAATCTAGTTAACTGCCAAGCCAAGTTAGTATTACTACTAATACAAGATACTAGACTACAATACATAGTAGATTTACTCATACTTACTTAATTTGCAATCTTTATATATAGGCTTCTTTTTTGAATTAAATATTAACTAGTATGACTGTTGAAATCTGTACTACTTTATTTAATTCAGAATTTCTACTATACAGATCTCCTGCTCATAAATTCTATTAGAATTTATTCATATAACATAACTTGAATATTATATCATACTTCTAATGTCTAATTGCTATTAGTGTAATATAATTTATAGGATTACAATTTCTAGAAATGAACAGGGTTTACTATATATTAAATACAATAGTCTGAGTAATTATTCAAATTTGTTGACAGTAGGATTTGAATCCCAAACCTCTTATATAGTAGTTCAACAACCTAACCACTACACTAAGATTACTAGACCTTATATAAAATCTTTGTTTCTGTTTTTTATTTTTTTCCTTTTTAACAAGTCATATCTTATCATTTATTCAATGTAATTATAAAATTACAAGAGTTTATATGTCTAACTTAACAACCAAAGAAGACAGTACATGTAAATGTATAAACATCAATAGTAAGACTTAACTAGTTACTCTACTAGTACCTATTCGTGATCTACTATAAAGTTGATTTAATTCAACTTAGAGTCTAGACTAATTTATCTTATTCCTATCAGTATCACTATATGAGTCTACTTAGCTTATCATAACTTCTCATCTATACAGTTAAATATTATTAAACTGATAATATCCTTCTATATAGTAAAAAGGAAAAATAAAAATACTATATATAAAGAACTATATTATCCTACAGTATATACTATATATATAAGATGATAAATATATAAAGAAAAACAAAAACAAAGAAAAGAAAAAAAATATTGCTTAAGTACTATCTCCATAGTGCTCGAGACTTTTATAAAAATTATATAAAGTACTGATACTACAATATACTTTATATCTCTAAATTATTAATCTCTGTTCTGCTACTAGAAGGTATCTAAATTTGCTACTAATCATGCTTGTCTAATTATATGTATTATTGTTTACTATTAGGTTGTTTGTAAATACGTAGTTTTTACTAATTTAAATATAGCATTGTTGATTCTTTTTCAGAGGTAAGCTAAATCTATACAAATAAGAAAAAATAAAAATTCAAAAAACTGATAGTGATATACAAGTACAAAAAACTAAGTGAGAGTAAGTGAGTATAAAAGTATTTGTCTTAGTACAAATACTATGATATGTCTCTTCTTCTATCTCTAAACTTCAAACTTCTGTAACTTCTTCTTTTTAACTTTAATACTCTGCAAGATAAACTTTCAGCTAAAATATTAGAACTATTCACTTTAGCTTTTTGTTACTTATTGCCTTAAAGGTCTTATAGAACTATACACCATATACTTCTGTTTTGAACCAATATTTTACTAGGTTTTCTTGAGTTTAATACTTGTTTTATAAAAAGTTTTTTGCTTTAGTGTTGGTTATGATAATTAGTGAAAAGAGTTGTAAAGTTAAATATCTTTGTTTTTGTCTTTAAATTCTAGTTCATTTTTATTTTTGTATTTTATATTTTTTGTTATTATAATATTTGAATTTGTCTTTTCAAATATTACTTTATACTACTCTATTTTTTTTTTTTTTTAATTTTTCTTCTATAATTTGTTTTTCTTTTATACAGTCAAAAGTGATTACTATTCAAGAGTTGCCTTTTATAAAGCTTTTCTCTATTATACTTATATAACAACTTTGTGAATAGTTCCTCTTACAAATTTAATCTTTTCTTTTTTAGATTTTCTAAAAAAGAAGAAAGCTACTATTTTTGCTCTAAATTCTTCTTGCTCTTTGCATATATTTTTATTTAGAGCCTATTTACTATTCTCTTAAGAATTGCTTCTTTCTTCTTTATATGTTACCACTACATATTCAATTTGGTTTTTCTAATATTCTTTCAAGTAGTTAATTTCTAATTATGATATTTCTAGTAGAACCTCCTAATATTCTGCTAGGATTTTATCTTTAGTTATTTTGAGAAGACTTTTTAGAAGTAGTTCTATATTTATTTCTTGTTTATGTAAGAATTGTAAAGAATTTTCTTCTATTATCTCTTTGTTTATATTTATTTCTTATATTTTTTGTTAAGATAAAATATTGTTTTCTTTAAGTAAAATCTCGACTGCTATTTTTTTCTTATTTTTTCTCTTATCTTTAATTTCCTCAATTTCTTTTGTAATAATAGATTTAGTTCTACTCCCTTTCTCATGAATCTTTGTCTCTTCTAAGATTAGTAATTCTTCTTATCTATTTGTATATTTGATCTTAAAGATCTTTGTTTTTTCTAACTCTTCTTTTTTCTCTATTCTTGATCTTTTCTTTATATTTTCTATTATTGCTTGAAGCTCTTGTTCTAGTTCCTCAAGTACAATATCCAATATTGCTTTTCCTTCTTCAATTATTATTTTTTTTAGAATCTTTTGCCAAGCTCTTGCTGTTGAGATAATTTTTATTTTAATTTCTGTGATTCTTGAAATATAACTATTTATTTTTTCTTAACTTCTTTTAATTCTATCAATTTTTCTAATAAGTTTTTGTAAAAATTCTTCTTTAAAGAAAAACTTAATTCTATCTTTTCTTTCTTGAATACTAGCTTTGAAACTTACTTAGCTATTCTCAAGATTAGATATATATTCTTCTATCTCTTTGAATCTTTTTTATCATATCTCAATTAAGATCATATATTTAGAACTATATATACTATATTTTTAACTCTTATAGTCTATATTTTTTCTGATTTATTATTATAATTTTCTTAAATAAATCTGAGCCTCCAGAAATTGTCTAGTTTTAAATAGATGTATATACTCTATTTTATAAAATATGTATTTGTTTACTTCTAAATCTATGTAGTATATATTGTATAATCTAAAGGATCTGTGATACTAGGAGTTAACAAGTTCTCACTTTTTTGTCATTTAGAAATTTTTTTAAGAAAAATTAGCTAAAAACTTTAGTAGTTTTTGTTTGTTTTTCTTGAAACTTTTTCTGAAAAGATGCTCTAGCTTTCATATTAGTGTTTATTTAGCTGTTAATATATTAGTTTTTGACAAAGCTATAAGGCTATTATGTTTTCAGTTTTTGTTTATTTTTGGAAATTAGAATCTATAAAAAGAGTTTGTTGATTAGAAATATTATAAGATGAGTTTTCTATATATATTTTTATTATTTATATTTTATTATTTAATTTTGTTATTGCAACAAAATAAGATTTATTTATTTAATTATTGTTATAAATTATTAATATAGTTTATTATCTTCTTGAATATATCTTAATTACAAATAATTTATAATAGAAAATAGCTTTAAAACAGATAGAATATATAGTAAGAATAATTAATAGAAATAAACTAGTCTTACTATTCTTACTGTTTTTATTATTTTTACTATTTTTACTATTTATTTTTAATTGTAAAAAGCTATATAAATCTCACTTTTTCTTTTTACTTCAGGTTAGATTTGTTTTTTATAATCTTCTTAATATTAGAATTCTTTTAATATAGTAACTAATAAATAGTTTTATATTATCAATATTGTATTGTAAAAAAAATATAATCTTTACTCTTTTATAAACTTTGTAATAAACTGCTATAGTGAAGTAATATTCTACTTGAATACTATTAAGAACTTCTTTTTTGTATCTTATATTATTTATATTATTTTAAGATGATTATATACTTGTAATAATAGTTTAAACAAATAGTATCTTCTAGTTAAATATAGTAAAGTAAAATATTGCTAGTTTAATTTTTAGAAATAATATATTTAGTTATTATTTTCTAGTTGATCAACTTTCTATTATATATAGTGATTATATATAACTCTATAATAGATATTTTATTTCTAAACAAAGTCAGTTAGTTTTGAGATCTTTTTAAAATTCTTTATATACTAAATATTAAGGATGTTTTATAGAATAGGTAGGCAATATAAAAAATAAGCTTCGCTAATGATTAGTAATCATTAATTTTTAATATATTCAGTAGAGTTTAGTGGAGTTTGCTTACCTATTCTATAGAACATCTAAATATTAATACTTTTACAAAGTATTAATAATAAAAATTTGTATTTTTTGTTAGTAAAATATTATATTTTTAAAAAATATTTTAAAGTTTATAAATAAGTTATTTGAATAATTAATTTATTATACAAATATTTGATTATAAAATATAAATAACAAAATCTTATAATACAAATAGCAATTTTCTATTTATATCTAAAATATATAAGTTTTATAAAACTAAACAAATTGAATTGAATTTTTTTTTAAAATTAATTAGTTATAAAAGTAGACTGTAATATCTATTCTATGAGAACTTGTTTTTGTTATAATACAATAACAATAATCTAGAATAAAAATCACTATAGTAGATCGTATATAGATATTATTAGGATAACTAAATAAGTTAGAACTTAAAAAATTAGATATTAGAAGGTTTAACCATATAATATTGTTTTTCTTATAAAACAAATTTAAATAAAGTTACAGCATGACTGCTGAATTATAAAAAAAAAAAAATTTTTTTTAAATTATAAAATTTACAATTCAAAATTTTATAAATAAACCATATAAAATTTGTAAATTTGACTTTAAAATTAAATACAAAATTTTAAAAATTTTTTAAAAAAATCTAACTATAATTATTTAATAGCATTACTATCATATTTTAAAAGCAATATAAAATAAAAAATTATTTTTATAAAAATATATATTTTAATATAACATAAAATTTATAATTCAATAACAAATTTTACTAGTAAAAACATAATAAAAATCTAAAATTCAAAGTTTTAATAAAGGCAGTGACATATATTACGTAATATTATTTTTACGATGAGGTTACCCTCCCGGATCCGTATCATTTCACCGACAATCATTTCATCGACAGCTCATTTAGCCGACATCACGCCAAGTGACAATTTACTAAAAATATATACCTGAAACTAATAAAACCCTAACCCTAACCCCATGTGATGTCGGCTAAATGAACTTTCGGTACCCGTCCCTCCCCCCACATCATATAAGTTTATAATTAATCAATTTTATATAGTTAAATACGTATCATATAATATTTCTTTAAACCCCTTCCCTCCTAAGATATTACGTAATAAATATCACTGCCCCTAATAAATATTTTTTTTTAATTTTATATGAATAGAAAATTTAATATTTATATTTTAAAATATATAATTTTCACTGGGACAATTGATTCTGATAACCCAGTTTCAATAATTTCGACATATAGGCATTATTTTAAAGTAGAATGACGAAAATATAAAAATATCGGCATGCCTAATGACGTAAATCATCCATAATTTAGTATACTTAAAGCTAAGAGTTGAATAGTATAGAACGTTCATGAAGTTTAACAAAATATTTATTACTTTTAAAAAAAATTCTTACAGCGTAGATAAAAAGAATAATTATTTATTTATTGATTTTTTATCGAAAAATCGGGGATTACGTTTTGGTGCCTAATTACATTCCTCGATAAATACTTGGTGTTTGAAATACAGTACAAGACAAGATAAAAAAAAAAACAATATAACATTCGTAGAAAGAGATACAAATAGCAATCTCTATAAAAACTTGAGGGTTTGAGATTGGAACGATTTTACCATGTTTTAAGATTTTGTAAAATTAAGAAGTAATAATATTAATTACCTAATTATAAAAATAAATAAATAAATAAATAAATACAAAAGTAGTGCATATAAGATAAAAAATGTCCAATCAAAATTGATTCAAATTTTGATTCCACAACTCCAGGTTCGGAACCAAAAATTGTAACATTTATAATAATAAATTGGAATGAATATGCATTCATTATGGTAAATGTTTCAATTGCTATTAACAAAATAATTACAGCTTATGTTATATTATTAAATATAACGAATCCCTTATTGTGTTCTTGCAAACCCACTATATCAGATCACAATAAATTTGTTAACATTGTTCGTTTTCATGAATAAGCGATTACAGAAAAAGATCGAAAAAATTTTCACTATCTTAACGAGAATAAAAAAAAAAAAGTATCACTTGCTCCTTAACTTATACCTTTATTATAACTTATCGACATTCGAAAATGGAAAAGCATATATACTAATAGGAATCAGTCTATAATAATGTTAATCTATTAACGTTTGAATAAAGTAGTCCAATGAGGTGGAATGACCCATCCGTGAAGATTGGCGGACCTAATATAGCCGTCCATTGCCTCCTAAAAATATATATACATATATATAAATTTCATAAAATTAATGAAAAAAAATAAAAAGGAATAATAACTTACTCACGCATTGTAGTCTCTTCGCCAATCATTATCAAGTCTGGCTGGTGGATTCAAAGAACTCAACGCTAATTTCACCTAAAGAAAAAAAGATTTATAATAAAAGAATAATCAAATCAATTCGACGTATGAGTATATAAATGTAAAATTTATAAATTTTTTGACATACCTGTAACAATACAGCCTCCATAGTATATTCTGGATACCAGCCTCGATCATGAGAATTACCCAATGTTAATAATTCCATACAAACGGAACCACCTGCTGTCACCTGTTTTAAATATAACAAATTTAGTAATCATTTTCATTAATAAAGATTCTGTTAACCCAGATAATTTAATTATTAACCATTTGGTTATCATTCTCGTCTTAATAAACCGAGTAATTTAATATAATACCAAGATGGAAATTTTCTCACGGGTACAATATCTAATCATTAACAATCAGAAATTAAACACTCACATGGCCACCACCACCATGCATAAACCTCAGAAGCCTTGGTCGTAAGACACGAATATAACTGTATAAATAATAATAAAAAAAAAGACAAAACAAAAATTAAATATGAAATATACCAATACAAGAGGAATAATTTCAAGAAATAAAATTAAAAAAAAATTTTTTAAAAACACACGGAGGCAAATTTGGATAATCAGGAGCAAAACGAACTTCAAGTTCAATGCTTTCCACATTATGTCGTGCCATATCTTGGGCCAAGGGAATAGAGGGGTCAAAATTTTTAAGCTGCACAACCTTTTTTAATAGATTAAATTATTATACAAGTAATACGGATAAATAAACGAAAAGAGATTATACCAACCCACTGATAGATAGAATGCAGTTGGTCAAGCTTTACAAAAAAACCTAAATCGTTAGAAGAAGTGTCCTGTTTATGTACAATTAATCTCAATTCTCGATAAAGACGTTGTGTAGCTTGTTTAGTTGATGATGCTATAACAACAAATGAATAATAAATGAGTAAATAAGTAATTATTTGAAATTTTACATGAAATTAATAAATATTTTATATTATCACGGTCTTACATGGAAGAGGTAAAAGACTCGGATCAAATTCAGCTAAATATAGACGATAAATCATTTAAAGTAAATATTTAAATTGGTTTGATCAGAATAAAAATTAACCTTTAAAAACTAAAACCGAGTTAATCACATATTTAATAATAGTTACAATCAT
>CAJVPM010002217.1:0-10273 GCA_910592325.1 Scutellospora calospora | reverse complement strand
CTAGGCTGTATTATATAGTGGACTTACTTATTCCTATTGATCTCACATCTTCCGTACTCAGGTTTTTTACTGAATCAAGCATTAACCAGATTGACTATTAAAATCTGTACTATTTCACCTAATTTGGGATTTCTACTATGTAGGTTCTCTGCTCATAGATCCTATCAAGATTTATTCGTGTAATATAACTCAAACATTGTATCATACTTCCAATGTCTGATTGATATTGGTATAAAGTGATTTATAGAGTTACAAGCCCCAAAAACAGACAGGGTTTACTATAAGTTGAATACAAAGGTCTGAGTAATTATTCAAACTCATTGACAGTAGGATTTGAACTCCAGATCTTTTACATAGTGGTCTGACAATCTAACTACTACACTAAGATCACCAGACTCTTTTATAAATATCATAATAGCAGTAATATATAAAACAGAATAAGCAGAACTGAGTGCTCTAAAGATATAATTAATATCAGATCTAGTAATAGTAAGACTGATAATATAAATTAGAAAAGTACATAAGAGGTATTCAAGCAGTATTAGAGAAGAAGAGGTATGAGTCTTAAAAAAAGTAAAGCCTTGATATTTAGAATAAAATATTTAAATAAGCTACTGCTAACTCAGAATATTTGTTTTCAATATAGACCAGAACTGTATAAAGATGAAACCTGCATAGCATGTTGTATAACTAAAGAAATATTTAATTATCTTGCAGAGTATGTAGTTTATTAAAATATTTAGAAACATATAAAAATGTAATCTTAGAGAATCTGCAGTTTAAGATCCTAGAAAAGTAGGATATTTTAATAGCAAGTGAAAATTTAGCTAAGGTTTTTTTAGGAATTGAGTCAGAAGACAAAATCCAAAAAAGAAAACTATATCTCTGGAGTCTAATCTGTGAAAAGCATATCACTGAAGTAAAAGAATTACTAGAGTCAAAGTCTAAAGCAAACCAAGTTGTTAACTGGTTTATAAACTTGTTTTGATTGAACTTCTATGAAAAGCTATAGAAGTTTTATTGTGAAGTAAAAGTCAACTGTGAAAAAGAAAAAAAGATTAACTAACAAAGAAAAAGAAGAAAAGAAAAGAAAAAAAACAAAAGTAATTCAACAAACAAGGAAATTTGTATAGATACTAATAAAAAAAATAAAGGAATCTTAATTAAACAAAGGAAAAAGAATTCTGAAAGAAGCAAAAGATAAGGTTACAAATTGGATCGTAAAAGAAGAGTATAACAAATAGTTAAAATTCAAAAATAAATAACTAAAATTTTTTGATATAGGCTAGAAGTAACTTTCTTTTGATTAAAACAGGTTTAGCATATGCTAATATGTATCCTGTTTTGGGAAGAAAATCACTACTGCAGCAGATTGTACTTAGGTACTATGTTGGTAGCTAAGTGAGTTCAGAATTGCAAAAAAGAAGGCAATCTTAAGATTAGAATAGTTTTAATTTTTCTTAATTTTTTGTATTTGTCTTATTACTATATAAATAATTCTCTTAATAAAATGAAAGACAAGATCACCTAAGTTAAAAAAAAAAAATATATTAACTTGTTCCTTAATTACTATTAATCAAAAATATGCTAAATAAAATAAAATCATTAAGAAATGAAATTTAATTTACTAGTATGTATTTTTAGATTTCTTTAGATATTTCACAAGTTAGATTCTTTTAAATCTAGTTAGCTATCAGACTAAGTTAGTGTTGTTATATATAAATTAAATCTAATTTTAAAATAGGTTTAATAATGTTTTAAAAATTTGATTTAAAGTTTAAACTATAGAAGAGAATCCTTTTATAAAAGCATTAGCAGATGTTCTTTGCAAAAATACTACTTTGTTAATAGAAGTATCAGATGTTTAATAGAAGTATCAGAAGTAATAATTCACTACTAACACTTTTATTACAGGTTAAAGTAAATCTGTCTTCAACTAAAAAGCAAAAAATTGATAATATTACTATTTTATTAATCACGATACATATGAATATTGGATGGAAACAAGATGTAAAGTCAGAAATAAATTCAGTAAATCTTACTAAAACTTACATCTCATAAAAAAAATTCGATTGAAAATATCTAGTAGCAACATTATATAAATAATGTAATATAATATTTTATAACATTAGAATTTTTATTATAATAGCAAAGTATATTCTTAAATTGATTATATCAAAATTTTTATTATTAGCTAACACTACAAGAATGACTTTGACAAAATTTTAGATTTCTTTTTCGAAATCATAATGATATCACCGGCAAATTTGTCATCTTGAATGAGCGTTATAAAAGCATCAATCACTTTATCCATAGGAATAAGACCAATTTTCTCAATATATTCTACAAGAGTAGGCTTTGCTTTTAAAAGATCGTCCACCATATTCGTTTCTGATTAGTTAATAAAATTATATTAAGGTCAATTAAAACAGATAATTAATAAATAAATGGAGATAATGAATAGAAATAATAGCATTTTTTTTTAATGTACGTACCAACAAATGCAGGTGCAACAGCATTTACACGAATTTTATCAGTTTTGTTTAGACCACGTAGTGCTTCTGTAAAACCAACGACCTTAGAAAAAGAAATTAAATAAAAATAACGATCAACAACAAAATATATAATTAAATAGATTTTTTAGATTACGAATTCGAATGGTTAAAAAATTATAAACATACTGCACGTTTTGTGGTACTATATATTGGTAATAAAGGCATAGGATAAAATGCAGACATCGAAGCTACAGATATTAAACGAAAAAATATATATATAAGAAATCGATTACAGTACATTGTAGATGTTTTTTTTTTTTTTTTAAGAAAAAAAAAAAAAAGCGAGTAAATTTAAATTTAATTTTATTTACCTTCATATTTGCATTCTTTGCAGCCTTAATTCCATTGATTGCGTCCTCGAATACCAAACATTGATTCTTAGGAGGATTACCAATCCCTTCACATGCTGTAAGAAATAAGTCCGGTGCAGGTTTACCATTCTTGACATTTGCATCGTCCCCACAAGTAATACTATCAAACATATCGAATAATTCTTTATTATTGGAAGCTTTAACATTGAAACTTTCACGATTTGAACTTGTTGCCACCTATTCATTGTACGTTATTTATTATTATTATTTAAAGGTAAAAGAAAGGTGTTTTTCGTGTAATTGAGCATACCGCTATTGGAATTTTGTGTTTTTTCAAATGAGCTACAAGTCTCTTATTTAATAAATAAAATATTTATTTAGGTTATTTTAACTTAAAATACGCAAAACATACTGTAATTAATTTACCATAACACCAGGCATAGGTTTTGCAAATGGAAATCTTTCAAGCTTTATAATTTAAAAAAAATTCATATAAAAAAAAAATAAATAAAAATTAAATAATTGACGTTAAGATCTATATACATGACATACATTTTTTTCATGTCGTTCCTTACGAAATTCATCCGCCGTAATATCAATACCTGTTTCATTTACTAAGAGGACAGCAGACTAAAAAAAATGTTTTTAATTATAAAGATGATAGTTATATAAGTATGAAATTAGATGGCAAATTTGTACCTCTTGTTGACGAAGACCAAGTGAACGTGATCTGAGTTCTAATGAATAAGTTTTCCCAAATCTTGCCAAAATTTCGGCTAAAAAATATCATTCGAATTAACAATATGCTGTATATTAATTAATTAATAGGTAACATAATAACTATTACATGTTACTTCATAATAGATTTCTTCAGTATTCTATAAAAAAGTAATTATAAATTTTGGTTAATGACTTAAAAATATTTGTAAATTAGAAAACGTGCCGCTAGATAAAATTACCAATAGCAAACCTGTATTAATAAAAAAAAAAAAAAAAAAAAAAAGAAAAACGGACACATAAAGTAGATTAACAAATATAAATATTTAAATAAACATATACTATATAGATACTGACCATCCATATCAAATATGCAATGAGTTATGGCGACTTCATCGGTTTTACCATTATTCTCTTTAACACTAGCTACAATCGATCGATTATTACTTATTTCTGTCATTTGTTCTCACTTCTGTCTTGTTCTCTAAAAGTTTTTAAATTTTTCATACGCATTATTTAAAATAAAATTCTAATTCTTAAAGGAAAATTCAGTTAATTATTTCATTTATCATAATGACTTACAACATACAAAAGAAGGCGGTAAATGCTCCCAAAAATATAAACGAGCAGCAATTATCGTTTAATATACGATCTGCAGTAATACAACTTATGTATTATCGTTATACGTATTGTTACTATTGTAAATTGGGAGAGCGATTAATTATATCCGGTTTAGCTCCAATAGTTAACGTGGATTCTATAAACTATATATATGGATCGTGTATTATGTAAAGGTCGGATTGGTCGTTTAAGGGAGATGAAATAATTTTTTCTTTGAATGATTTTGATCCGACAAAATTTGGATTGCCATCTTTCGATGAGAAACAAGATGTTTTGTAAATCATTCTATAAAAATTATGAATAAATATAGATCAAGACGTCCACTAATAATATTATTTAGAGCATCTACTCCTTTATTATAAGAGATCAACAAACCTTAAAATTTAAAATTCATGATTAAAACTCAAAAAAAAAACTAAGTCAACTAAAATGTTGATAAGTCCTACAACCTGATTATGTAGGAAAGTTGCTATCATATTTATCGAATTCATTAATATTTATGATAACATAAAAAATTTTCAAATTTTGCACGTTTTAATTACTATATTGCGCATTATTTTCTGAATCAAATATCCTAAAAAATTTTACGTATCACAAATATTTATATATATAGAAAACCCGATATCGATACTCGTGATACATGAGTTTAAGAAAAAAAAGAAGTTGAAATTTTAATGAACCTATCTATAGAACCCTAGTATTATATGGCTACCTCAATAAATAATAATTTACAGATAACTCGGGTAATCTAGTAATCTAGGTAGTGATTTTCTCAATGGTTCAAAATCATCGTCGTACAAAAAGCTATTCTAATATTGTTTTAATGTTAAAAAACGTAGTGTGCGTATAATAGTCTCCAATTTTTTACACTTGAAGTTGCCAACCCTAAGTCTCATAGAGTTCTCATAGCATCAAAGTATCTGTTTAATAAATTTGCCGATATTGCAAACTTTCTTTTTTTTCCTTTTTTTTTTTTTTTTTTTATTATTATTAGATGAGCCAGTAGAAGGACCTTCAATGTGCAATACATTCCTTGCCTATGTAGGCGCATAGTATATGTAAGGACAGTAATTAAAGAATTAATCGTACTTATTTAGGTATCTAACTTAGAATTCCGTGTAACACCTACAATTAGTAATACCCTTGTTTTTCTGACTATCATTATAGGATGTTACCCACGACTAAATTAGATTCGCTCTTGTTTTTCAAAATCTGTGTAATGTTACACTTGATTTTTAAAATAACGTAATAATTACTTTAAACCTATCTGTTCTATAGTATTAACGTTTTTTTTTTTTAATTTTTTAAATTATGTCAGTTAATCCCGCAAACCCACCAAGACCTGCTCTTCGAGCAGCGGACAAGGAGACTTTTGCATATATCACTGCAACGCATAGATGGCAAGATATCATAAAAAAAGCCATCGATAATATTAATGATTCTCTTAATTCTTCTGAAATTGATAAGAACGAAGAAGGAAAAAAAATCATTGCATCTATGGAAGAATTGATAAATCAAATTCAAAGAAAAGATCAATTAATGTATGTAATCACAATATAATTCTTTTTAATTAAATCTTATTTTACTTTAATGATTTCATATTTTTAAATTTTTATTTTAACAATTAATTTTGAAGTCAAATTGATGATGATGGAAGATCTGATATTGTAACTTGGGCCAATATTCTAAATACTTATTTTAAAAATGAAACTTGGTTCACTGCAACTTGGTTATTCGCTGAATGTTATTTATATCGTCGAATTATTTCTATAATTACAAATACTAAATATTGGAGAAATTTTGATCCTTTTTTTCGTCAAAAAGAAGATTCTTTTAAATTATCTTTTTCTAAAATAATTGAATTTTCAAAACGTATAGATGAATTAATTTCTTCCTCAAAATTGATTATAAATAATAAGATTATCTTTTTTGAACTTGCTCAAATATCACTTTGGGGAAATGCGACTGATTTATCTATGTTACCAAATTTTGGTACTAATAATAATCAAGATATTGAAATAAAATCATTAGAAAATTCGGAAAAATTTATTTTGGTGAACGATTTGGAAAAGGCATGGAAATGGTTATCAAAATTTAATAATGTTAGAATTGATTTTGTTCTTGATAACGCTGGTATATTTTTTTTTCTCATTTACAATTTTTTTTCATAAACACATTCGTCATACTTAAAATGAGATCTTTTTTTTTTTTTCTTACACAGGGTTTGAATTATATGGTGATTTAATTTTCTCTGATTGGTTAATTCAATCTGGATATGCTTCAGAAATTCATTTACACTTAAAACCAATTCCATGGTTCGTCTCAGATACAACATTAAACGATTTTAATTGGTTACTTAAAATACTTAAAAGTAATAATTTCTTTTCAAAAATTTCCGAAATTGAAAAACTCTCCCTTGAGAAATTGGTTGATCGTTGGCAATCATATATAACAAATTCAAAATGGATTATTACCTCGGATTTTTTTTGGACGTCTCCTTATTCATTTTGGCATTTAGAAGAAAAATCTCCAGAATTATATTCAAATTTATGTAAATCCCATCTTATTATATTTAAAGGTGATTTAAATTATAGAAAATTAGTATATGATTGTAAGTGGAAGACTATCACTCCTTTTAAAGAAGCTATTGGTCCATTAGCAAATTCGAAAAATGCACCACCGTTGTTAGCTTTAAGAACAGGTAAATCGGATATATTTGTAGGACTTGATGAAGGAATTGAAGAAAGATTAGGTACTGATAAAAGTTGGATGTATTCTGGAAAATATGCGGTAATTCAATTTAGTGAAGGAAGTAAATGATTTTTTTTATATGAGACTATTTTTTTATATATCTATTTTGATAAATTATTTATTATCAAATGTATTTTATTATTTATTATTTATCATGAATAAAGAGTCACAAATTTTCTTAAATATCCATTTTTATTTTTGCAGAATTATTAAGAATTGGCATTAAAAACACCAAAATATAACAAAAAAGCTCTCTTTGAATATTAAATCCTAAATGAGATTGGGACCAAGATCAGTTGGACGTTAGATAGTGTTCTTACAGTAGCAATAAGAAATTCTTGCCATTGGCAAGTTTTTATCATATCCGCCGATTTGATTTTAGGGATCTTTTTTTCGATAAACGGTTACACGTAGGGATTGGCCACTGCGCAGTGTGATTTTTAAATTCAGGCTAGCTAGTATAATTCTGGCAGCTGACATAACTCTGGCCAACTTGAATAGAATTATATCTCTACTATATTGGCTAGGTGCTGGAAAAAGGGCCGAATATGACAATTTTTTCAAATGAGTTTTTTTACATAAATCAATTAGAATTAAATTAGGATCATTTACACTTAAGATACCAAAGTAGTTGTATTTATAAAAATTGATTTTCTTAAGATCTTTTTTTTTTTGTCCTTTTTCCAGCACCTAGCCCATATGTTATGCACAGAAAATTTGAAAAATTCACGATTTGCCAACTGGGGCAAAATCGCAACCCTAAAAAATTTCACTGGCCAATCGAATTTCAAGGTCATGTGTAACGTAGTACGATCAGGAAAATTCAAAAAAAAGTTTGTAAAAAATTTTGCCCTAACCTAACAAACCAAAATTTTACTTCTAAATATGGTTTGAAAATTTTTTGGGTGACGATTCTACTCTAATTGATTTGCCTATTTTTAGTTACACGAACTATTAACATTAAAAACAACCAACTAAGTACTCAATAAAAGAGCTTCTTTAGTACCATAAGAAATAAATACAAGTAAAATGGCTGTAAAAGAAGGCACTGTCACTATTTTTTGAGACTTTCGGATATTTCGGGTAAGTGAACGATCGGTTGTATAATCGATAAGGTAAATTCGGAAGCAAATTTTCAGAAAAACGGCCTTTTTTAATTTACTTCCAACCTTTAATTAAATATGAAGATATTACAATATTCTATAGGGTTTTATTTTTTATACCCCAAATTTATTAACCATACCCTCTAGTGAAATTGCAATTTTTTAATGAAGATATCTTAGCACTTACCTAACCAAATTTGATAAAAAAAATCCATTTAATTTTACAGATCAGTAGAATCCAAACAAAAGAAAAAAAATTCTATTTTAATTCTACAGGTAGAATTCAAACAAAAAAAAAAATTTATCGAATTTGGTTAGGTAGTTGTCAAGATATATTTGACTTAAGTTAATAAACAGTTCAAAACATCTATCAAAATTGAAATAATCTAAAGTTTCAAAACTTTGAATAAATATATTTTACTTGATTACTAGATTAAATTTAATAAATTTTTTTATTTTAATTCTAAATTCTATAGAATTTAAACAAAAAAATTTTATTGAGATATTTTTGTTCAATATCAGTAAATAATTCAAAACATCTATTAAAATTAATATTTTAATTTTTTTTTTAAAATTTTAAACAAAGAAAAATTTATCAAAATTTATCTAGTAGATGTTATAAGTAAGTTTAAAAAGTTGTTTTTATAACAACTTAAATTAAAATTTTATTATTATTATTATTATTATTATTTTAATAATAAGGTTTATTCTCTAACTCTTTATTTAATTCAAATAAAATAATATATGTAGAGATAATATATATACAATTAAAAGAAAAAAGAAGAAGTAGAAGTAAGAGTTAATTTACTCTTGATTTAAACTATATTAGTAAGATTATAAACTACTAGCTTTTGTATATTAAGAAAAAAGAATTATATTTAATATTTATATATTATTATAACTTATTTATAATATATAAAGATAAAAGAAAAATAATAATAGAAAGAGGTATTACTATAAGTAAAGTAAAAATAGAAAAACTTATTATATATATAATTTAATAAGAAGGTAACTAAATTTCTTGATATATTAATTTTATAATTAGATAATAAATAGTAGTATATATTTTATTTTATCTAGATATTTATTTTAAGTAAAACTTCTTGTTGAATATAAAGATATTTAAATTAGTTGTAGTAAGGTCTAGTTCTTAAGAAGTTATTAGAATAGTATCTCAAATTAAAGAGTTTAATATTATAGAATTCTAAATACAAAAAATTAAGTATAAGTTGTTTTTAAGTCTAGCATCTATAGCTTAGTAGTTAAGCTACTAACTCTTCATAAACAAAGTTAATAGTTTAAGACTAACTAGAGATAAAAAATACTCTATAATTTTATTTAAGAAGTTTATAGTTAAATACAAAACTCTGTAAAAAAGTCTAAGTAAAGTACAATATTTAGAATAAAAATTATTGAGAGTAACTCTATCTTGTAGAGTATTGATATTAGTGATAAGCAAATTATGATTTTCTAAAATATTCTGTATAGGATATGAGTTATATATATAATCTGCATATAATATACAGGATAGAATTACATATTAGATTTTTTAAAATTATGTTAATGCAGACTAGCTAATCTGAATTGGGGATTATATTAAAAATTCTATGCAGAATCTAAAAAATCATACAAATTTTATATGCATAATCAGTATGTAATCCTATATAGATCTTATATATATCTATTACTAATTAATACTATATATAATAGCTAGTATTATAGAAGATAGTTATATAGTAATACAGAAAAATAAGTTTATATTAGCAAGAGTATAGCAAGAACTAATATTATTATACAGTATAATATAATTGCTTAGAAGAGTTATATGATAACTAATAGAGTAATAAAAGAAGCAAAAAATATATAAAATATAATTTTTTTTTTTTAACTTAGGTGACCTTACCCTTAGTTTATTAGTAGAAAATTTATAAAGAAATCATAATACAAAAATAAGAAAAAAACTAATGTTCTAAACTACTAATGTATCCTACCCTTGCAACCTCAAATTCACTCAGCTTGCCTTACGCTACTCAGGTGCGATCTACCGCAAAAAGTATTTATCACCCTAAAAGGTATCCTACTGAAGTAGGGTGGTTCCTTCAGATCAACAATAGGTTCTTTTATGCCTTATCAAGGTTCTAGGTTGCTTCTAATCTAATCAAAACTAAATTACAAACTATTAATACCTAGTCCAAGTTAAAAATAAAAATTGTTA
>CAJVPM010002216.1:0-10275 GCA_910592325.1 Scutellospora calospora | reverse complement strand
AATACTTTATCTCAAACTATTCTACAACTAATTACTTCATGCTACAACTCTCATAACTTAACAAATATCTTCTTACTCCTCATACAAAGCATAATTCTAACTAACTATTACATTTAAACAAATCTAATACTCAAAAAATCAACTAATAATTTCTTTATAAATCTTTCAAACTCTTTACTTCTTTGGTTCAACAATACAATTTAGAAAAACAGAAATCAAATACAATATGAGTGGAAACTTGCTCAAGAAATTACAAAAAAAACCAAAAAAAATCTAAAACAAATCTACTCCTCTCAAACTCCAATTTTACTAAACCCTACTACAACTTATAACTACAATATAGACAATTATATTCAAAAATATCTATTACAAAACTACTCTATATTTAACTGCTTTTACTAATTATCTTTTCTTTTTTCTCTTAAGGTTTCTTTCTCTCTCTTTTATAGCTAATAGTAACTTAGGTTTAAATTAACTAACAAATAGAAAATGAAAATGTAATATTATACTAAATAACTAACTATTATATAGCTTTAGTAACAACAGTAGATTTTAGAAATATATATTAGCTTCATATATATACCATCTTGTTATATAAATATACTAATTTCTTTTCTAATTGATATTATCAATCTAATAAAAAAAAAAAAAAAAAAACAGCAGATAGTATAAGAGTAGTACTAACTTGAAAAAGTTAGTTAATAGATAGTTCTCTTCAATCTTTCATTAATAAAATCATATTAACATTATATAAATATAAATAGGCAGATCTGAGTAATATTAAGCTAATACTAGATCAAAGACTAAGTTTGTAAAGCAATAAAAATTTAAACTAGAGAAATATATAGAGCTTGCTAAAGAAATTTCAAGGAAAGAGATATACTAGTATTCAAAAAAGCAAAGCCCTAATTTTTAGAATAAAGTGTCTTAACAAATTGTTACTAACCAAAGATATTTGTTTTCAATAAAATCTCAATCTATATAAGAGTAAAACTTGCATAGTATGTTTTGCAAAAGAAGAATCTCTAGAACATATTGCAGAATGCCAGGTCTATCAACAAATTTGGAAAAAGATTGAAAGATTCATTATAAAAGAGCTTAGCCTAAAATTTAAGAATAAATAGAATATATTTATCTTTGATCAAACTCCAAAAGAGATGTTTATAGGATATAGCTGAGATATATAGCAGAAAGAAATTATATATCTGAAGCTTAACTAGCAATTATCTTAAAACAGAAGTCAAGGATATTCTAGGATCTAGTTCCAAAACTAACAAGGCAATAATTTGGTTTTTAGAGCTATTCTAGTCTAATTTTTTTAAGAAGTTGTAGAAATTTCACTATGAGATTATATTAGAGTATAAAAAAAAGAATAATATTAAGTTTAAAGAAAAAAACAAAAAAACAAAACAAAAGCTTAATAAACTAGAAAAAGAAAACAAGCAAATAAAGAAAACTAGAATCTAAACAAGATCAATCATAAAGAAACAAGCAAAGGTAAAGAAGAAAGAATTCAAAATCTAGCTGAAGCTAAAATCTAAATATAAATTGAGAAAGGAATAAAGAAAAGCTAGTTAAGTTTCAAAAATAACTAAGAAATCTTAAAATAGATACAAAAGAGCCTTTTGCAGATCACCTAAGCATGAATTTGCTTAGGCAAACTGCTTGAGTAAGAGAAAATTTTACTTTTGTAGCTGATCATATTTGGGTACCTAGGGCAGCTAAGTGAGTCTGAAATTATAAAAAAAAAGCAGTTATGTAGCTAGATTAAATTAGTTTATATTTTTGCTTTAACATTATAATATTTTCTCTTAATAAATAAAAGGCAAGAATATCTAAGTTATAAAAAAAAAAAAAAAAGAATATACCTATAATAATATTGATATTCAAACTGAAGAACTTCCTAATATATCTGTTAGGAAAGAATATATAAAAGAACTTATAGACAGATCAGCTACTAAAAAAATCAAAATAAATATCACTAAACCTGCTAATAAACTTATTAAAAAGTCAAATTACATTTGGAATTACTTTTAAATTGAAGGTAATTATAATATTTGCAAGATAGTAATGTTTCAAAAAAGTAAAAAAGTTGAATGTAAAAGCAATTATAAGTATAATAGTAGAACAGGAAATATGAAATATTATCTAATAATAAAACATAGAATCTTGTTACTAGATAATAATTCCTAAGTAAATCAGAGTAAAAAATATCAGTTATACATCAACAAATAATAAAAAAAGCAACTTCACATTATGAAACAAAGCAAGATGAATTGAAAAAAGTTACTACTGAATAGCTAGTTACTAATTTTCTATCATTTAGTGTTGTTCACAGTAAAGAGTATAGGAAGATAATAAATCATATTAATTCAGTATTTATACTATCTAGTTATAAAAACATTAAAACAAATCTTGTTGCTTCTTATAAAAAGGATGTGTTAGAACTTAAAAATCTAATTGATACTACTTGTGAAATTGCTTCTATTACAACAAATTTATGGATATCTCATAATAATGTAGAATATATTGAAGTAATACTTTACTAGCTAACTCTAAACTTTGAGGTGTATAATATAGTACTAGCTATTGAACTCATAAATTATCCTCATATAAGTGAATAGATAAATGGCTATTTAGATGAGAAGATAAAAGAATTTAAATTATCTAAAAAGTTTTTTGTATAGTAACTGATAATAGTACAAACTTAAAAAAAGCTATCAGAATTTTAAACAGTGTAGAATAACTTTCTTGTTCTGTATATATACTTCAACTCACAGTAAATAGAGCTTTAAAAGAAATTAAATCAAATATTAAATGAATTCACAAACTTATTAAGTTTTTTAAATCTCTAAACAATATCAATACTTTAATCAAGTGCAAATAGATATTCAACATAATAAGACTAATATAATATCTATTCAATTATTTGATTTTAAGAATTTATTTGAAATTTTTTCTAGAAGGTAATAGAAAATAATGATAATTTAGAACTATCTGAGGAAATAGAATTAAAAATTCTATATCCTATTAGTAAAATAAAAACTCAGTAAAACTCTGCTTACTAATCATAGAAATAGCTTTTGGTTTTGCATAAAGCAATAGAAAGGCTTTCTGCAATATTATATCTGGAAGATGATAATGAAAAAAATTCTCATAAATTAAAATCTCTTATTCCTACAGAAAATGAATAGAAACTATTAGAGGAAATAATACAAATACTTGAGCTATTTGATAGATTAACAACTTATTTTAGTGGAGTCTAATATGCTACTTTTTTAGTTATTAACACAAGTATTGAATATTTAAAGTTTAATTATACTAGTGGTATTGAATTTAGCTCAGATAAAATTGAAGCAAATATTAATAATAATAGTATATATAATAAAAATAACAAATAAAAATTTCTAAAACTAAAAACTTTTTTTTTTGAATTTAGACATAATATTGTCTGATAGTAATGATGATAAAATCTCTGATAATGAATAACAAACTACTTAAAAGCTACTTTTAATATAACAAATAATCTCAAATATCTGAAAAGTAATTTATGATTCCTTTTGCTATTATTGAAATGATCTAGAAGATATCAGTTTAATTGCTACTTTTTTTTTTTTTTTTTTTTTTTTACTTTATACAAATGCTATCAGCTAACTTTATTAATTTAATAAATTTCAGAAGTATACATATTGTGAGAGTACAACTAGCCACATGTACAATTTTAGATTATTTATTTTAAGTAATCCATCTGAAGGTTCTACACTAGCTGCCATATCTGAAATCTTTTAGAAGATTTCCTATTTAAACTCTCTGGTCCTATCTCACTTACTGCAAATATTACTCTTATAGTTAATGCTAACTCCATGCTACTTCACTTTTGTAAGGTATTCAAGCTTACATTAGTCACAAACTTTACTATTATAAGCTCAGGTCTTATCTAAATAAGTTCCACTTTAATACTCCCTAACAGATAGGTGTCATGATATTTAACTATACTATACTATATCTCTATTCTAGCTTGCATATACCCTTATTCAATATTTGTACAAACCTAGTTCTAGCTGTAGCCTTCTACTAGTTTAGACTTCTGTATTCTTTTAAATGTTTTACAAGGCAGATCCTCCTAATTTAGTTAGCTGCCAAGCCAAGTTGTTGTTGCTATAACACCCAATATTATAGACTTACTCGCACCTACTCAATTTACATCTTCGTACTCAGAAATTCTTGTCAGATTATACATTAACTGGTATGACTATTAAAATTTGTACTACTTCATCTAACTCAGAATTTCTACTATAAAGATCCTCTATGTATAGATTCTATCTCAATTTATTTGTGTAATACAACTCCAATATTCTGTCACACTTCTAATGTCTAGATAATATTAGTGCAATGTGATTTACAGGGTTACAACCCCAAAAACAAACAGAGTTTACTATAAGTTAGGTACAAGGTTTGAGTAATTATTCAAAGTATCAACAGAAAGATTTGAATCCAAACCTATTGCATAGCAGTTCAACAACCTATCCACTACATTAAATCATCAAACCTCAGTTTAATTGCTACTTTGTTAGATCTAAGATTAAAAGCAATGAGAGTGTAGACAAATATAATATAAAATAAGATAATTAATAAGCAATATACTGAAGTTAAAACTTGGAAGAATATAACTATAACTGAAGAATCTGTTGAATATTCTGAAATAATACACTTTTCATCAACTCCTTTCTTTATAAACAAAATTTTTTTTAGTTTAGATCAAAGTCAAACTCAAATTAATTAAGAAATAAAAATTGACAATTACCTAAATATATTAATTATACCAATTCTGCTTCTAAATACTGATATTTACAAATAGTAGTATACTAAGCAATATTTCTTTTCTATTCTAAGTAGAATAGCATGTAAATATTTGTTCATCTTTGCTACTTCTGTTCTAAGCAAATGTCTTTTTTCTGATACAAAAAACTATATTACTTCTAAAAGAAATTATTTAAAGCCTGAAACTATTCATAAATTATTATTTGTTAAATAAAATAGCATATATTGTAATATTTAAGATTAATGCATATATTTAAAAATAATTATTTAGTAATATTTCTAGCAAAAATAAATATTTTTTTAAAACTAAAAAAAATCACAACTTATTGTTATTATAGGTCTAGAAAGAGTAACTTGCTAAAAATGTAATCTTATTATAGTAATAGTTTCATAGCTCAAAATTTATTCTATGAACTATCTTCTACATATTAATAAAAAAAATTAATTAGAAAATTTTGCAATAAATTATATTCTTGAACTTTAACTTAATAAAATGATACTAATCTAATAATACAAATTTTTACTATAAAATAATGTAATTTTTTTGTATAGCAATTATACTTTCTCTTGTCTTATAAATATCATTATAAAAATTAGTATAGACTATACAAAGTTAATTAATTGTTTCTCATAATATGTGAATTTAAAAATGACCTAATCGCTTAGCTTTTAATTTTTTAATTATAAAAATTTTAAAAAACATATATCCTTTAAATTGCAATACAGACAAATTTGCTTACATTTATTTTTAATTTTTCTAATTTTTAAATAAAACTTTAAATATTAACTTTAAATATATACTTTCTAAGTAAAATATATTTTTTAATATTTATTTTAACAACTTTGTTAAGAAAGTTTTTTAAAATTATTATAAAACTTTTGAGTAATAAATCTTTAAAGTTTTGTTTTAAAAATTTTTACTATAAAATTTTTGATCAAATTTTTTTAGAATTTATATATAAACGAGATTAAAAATAATTTTTACTTCTAATACAAGTATAAATTTTTACAAGTAAATCACAAAGTTGTAATAATTAAAATTGTAATCTTTTAAAAGTTTTATCAAATTGCTTAATAAAGTATACTTCTAAAACTTAAATTAAACAAGTTCACCTTGAAATACTGATAAAATTTTTGTAAAAATTTTTTTTTATAAAATTAGCTATTTTTAGCTCATATATAACTCTAAATTTTTTCTTATAATATAAAAACAAATATTACAAAAATATAATCCTTATTTTCAAATTTTATTATCTATAATTTTTTTTTTAATATTTTTGCATTTTAAAAAAGTAAATCAAAGCTAAATGAATGTAAAAATGCAGACAAATTTGTTTGCATTAGCTTACAATCTAAAGAATAGATTTCAGATATTATTTTTATCTAAACTTCATGCAAGTGAATACAAAGACTCATCTAATCACTAATTAAGAATAAGATAGAATTAGCAAAATCTATATCAAATAGTATATATAGCTATATAAAAATTATAAGCTTATAAACAATTTGATAAAATCAGCTTATATATTATATTACAGAGCTAACTATACAATTAAACAAACAAAATAAAATAAAATTTATTATAAGATTAAAAGTAAAAGAAGTATAACTAAGCTATATGAATATAAGTAATATTCTTAATAATTCTAGTAAGTTAGATTATACAAAGCTTAAGTTTAATTTAGCATATAAGATAATATATAAAAAAAAGAAATTAGGCTTTAGTTTTTAAGAAAGTAGCATTTATAAAGAAAATCTAGAAATATCAGACCCAAGTATCTCAAGTCTGTTAAATAAAAAAGAGGCTAACAGATATAGAAAAAGCAACAACATGAGTATCTTTATACTTGAACAGTTAATAACAAGTAGTAATAACAGATTTTTAATATAGTAGCAAGTAAAAACTATAAGAGAAGAGATTATAAGCCACACTGGCTCAAGTATATAGAAGAAAAAATTATAGACTATACTGCATCATATTAAGGTCTTTAAAAGAAGATTAATACATAGCAAACTCAAACTAATATACAATAAGATGTAGTAAACATAAAATATTTGCAGACAAAAGAAAAAAAGAGTAGATTATCTTTAAGAAAGAAAGAAAATTTGAAATTAGCAAAGTTATAAAAAAAGAAAACAAGTATTTTATAACTAAGTACTGACAAATTGAAGCAAATAAGAATATAGAAAATATACTAGCTAGAAAATATAAAAGCTACATATATAGAAGATGTAATAATACAAGCTATATAATAAAGCAAAAGCTAAAGATATAGCATTAAGTATTGGAAAAAGTATCATGCAAAGAAAATATGATATTAATTGAAATACCTTTATTAGTTTACATAGTAATAAAGAAGCTTTCTTATAAAAAGGAAGAGGAATAAGAGAGAGAGGTAGAAATAAGAATAGCTAGTATAGAAGAAATAGTAATTTAAAGAGTAATTAGTAATAGTGAAATACAAAATAAGTTAATTAATATTGCAAAAAAGCTTAAAGGTAAAAAAGAGCTAAATATTTATATAGATAGATTATTAGTGACAGAGTATGAAGAAATAGAGAAGGAAAAAAGATAAGTATAGGATGAGTTATAGCTAGTATTATAGAATAGATTTTTAGTTATTTTATTATTATATTTTATTATTATATTTAGTTATATTTATTAGTATTTAGTTATTTCTTATATTGAATTATTTTAGTATAGATATTTTAGAGTAGAGAAAATTGTTATAAACATTCACTTTTAAGTAAAGTTTCTTAAGAAGTATTCATAGTAAAAAATATCTTTAAATAACTTTGTAGCTAAGAATATTAGCTACACAATAATATAAGTTATATCTGAAGTTATTATATAATAGAAAATATAGACTATAGCAAGAAAATACTATACTAAAACTATATTGAACTATGCTAAGTACTATGCTGAACTATACTAAATACTTTATTAAGAACTGTACCAAAACTATGCTAAATACTATACTAATATTATGCTAGACTATGCTGAAAGACTGTACTAGACTGTGTCAAACTATGCTGAATACTGTGTCTCTTACTATGCCAAACTATTAATAGTGATACTTAACTATCACTTGTATAAATACTTAAGTAACGCTTATATAAGATACTTATATAATACTTTGCTAACACTTATACGATGCTTGTTAAATTTATAAATACAGTAGAAATTTTCTTCTTGTCTATTAGTTGTTTAGATCTAAACTCCCTTTTCTTTTTCTTGTATTTGACTCTAAATATTTATAATTAATAAATATATTGTTATTAAATAAATTTAAATAAACTACCTCTTGTAAAGTAGAACTTGTCTTTACAATTAGTTAAAAAAACTTTCCTCTTGAATACTATTTTTTAAAGTAATTAGATAGCTATATTACTATTATTTATAGTATACTAAGAATACTATACTATCTGTAATATTTAGTACCATCTAGCAGAAAGCTAAAATTCTTAACAGAAAGCTAAAAACTATTAATATAAAAGAAAATCTATTAAGGAAGAAATATTCTCTTACCTAAGAGAAAACAGAGTACTTTACTTATTGGAAGTAAAAAATAAGAACTCTAAAATAAATTACCTATAAAACAAAATATAGGTATAAGTAATTCTATTCTCAAAAGAAAAATTTCTGAATGACAAAAGAAGATACCTAGACAAAACATTTCTAGAAAAAAAGAAAAAAATAATTTTAAAAAAGAAACAAGATACTAGAAAGCAATATATCTAGAAGATAATAAGAAGATAACTAAACATAATATTCCTAAATTGCAAAGAATATTTCTAGAAGTAATATTCCTAGATAACAAAGAAGAAAGAAATTATTAATTGAAGATACCTCTTAGAATAAGAAAAGGAGTTAAACCAAGTTATTTTTTTTTGTTATTAAAGCTACTTCCTTGGCCGATTAGATTTTATTAGTTTGTTATTACAAAACTATTATATGAATAGTTTCCTAAGATTTTATAGTTATATGATGAGTATACAACAAGCTATATGTATAACTTTAGTTATTATCTAATTTAAGTAGTCCACCATACAGACAATTGACTATATCTATTAGTTCTATACTATGTTGCCATATCTGCAACTACTTGTGAGTTATCTATTTAAATATTCTGATTATTAACCCTTCTTCCTATCTCAAACTAATGTCACTACTATGACTGACCACTTAAACTAGCTAGTTCACCTGTGAATCTATTCTCTGCATAGCTTAAATCTTCTCAGAATACATATACCTAATATATTGTGAGCTGCAGAGTTCCAGTTAATCTCAGAAGTAAACCTACTAGAGTAATCTGTATCTATTTTATGAATTCATCTAGCTTAGACCTTTGTAGATATTCATACAACTCCAGTTCCTACTATGGCTCTCTACTAGTTTTCTGTATCTATCTTCTCAGATGTTTTACAAAGCAGATCCTCCTAATCCAGTTAGCCACCAAGCCAAGTTGGTGTTACCAATTCTCTTTGTAGAACAGATTTATATGCACTTAACTTGATCTGCATTTTTTGATGATAGTTTCTTTTCTGGATTAAGCATTAGCTGATATGACTGTTAAAAGCTATACTATTTCACTAACTCAGGATTTCTACTATGTAGGTCCCCTGCTTATAGATTCTATTAAAATTTATTTGTGTAATGTTATTCACTTTGTTACACTTCCAATATCTGAATGATATTGATACAATATAATTTACAGAGTTACAACCCAAAAATGGATAGAGTTTACCGTAAGTTAGATACAAAGGTCTGAGTAATATTTAAATTCATTGACAGTGGGATTTGAACTCCAGACCTCTTGCATAGTAGTCTAACAATCTAACTACTATACTAAGATTGCTAAATCTTAGTTAAACCAAGTTATATAAATTATACTATATAACAATTTTATCAAAAAGCTATCCAAACATATTATAAAGAATATTTAACTAAAGACTATAGAGCTATTCTAGTTATTTAAATACTCATATCTAATACAACTTGCACTAACTACTACCTAACAAGAAGAACAAGCTAATACTAACTTTTTAGAAGATTTTAGAACTAGTACTAATAAATCTATAATATTTTAATCTATAGTAGAAAAATCTAAGACTTATTCTATAATCTAAACCAAATATATAATTCTATAAGCCAAATCTTTGCTTAATATATCTTTTATAATATACTTACTCTTAACCCTACATACTATAATTAATATGATTATTATCTTGAATTAGAATACTATCCTTATTAGTAAAATCTCTTTACAATTCAAATATATTCTAAACTAGAAAGTTTTTAAATATTAGTTAATATACTATTAATATTTGAAGACCTTATAATATTTTCTTTACCTTTTAATCTATTACTACTTATAAACTTTCTATCTCAAGGTCTGGTGATCTTAGTGTAGTGGTTAGATTGCTGAACCGCTATGCAAGAGGTCTAGGTAT
>CAJVPM010002215.1:0-10280 GCA_910592325.1 Scutellospora calospora | reverse complement strand
TGCTTTTATTATAAGGCTAATATCATTGTCTAAGTAGTTCTAATTTAACTAATTATTTATTTGGGGTTCTAAGGCTTCAGTGATATCTTGTTAGCTTTCATCTAACTAGATCTTAGCAAGACAAAAGATTCTACTTTAGTTTAGGTTATATACATATCTTGTATTTCAAATAAATTCAGTATAGTATCATACTTAAGTTCATAAATTATAGTTAGAGTTCTATTCTATATCTTGAGCTACTTTATATACATAAAAATATTCAAGATTACAAAACTAAGAATCTTCTTGAGTTGTATTCAATTTATACATTCTAATTCTAATATATTCTTCTTTACAGAAAGCATATTTAGTAAGGAGGCCTTATCTGTTACTATTAGTGAAATATTCTATACTTTATAGGTCTTCTCTAAAGAGTTGTTAGTAGAAATCAGTTCAACAAATCTTGTATACTAGGGTGTTACTAAGGAGGTAATATCTTCTAGTATCTGAAGAGTTTTATATCTACAGCAATAGTTTATTCTTTTATGACTATAATAAACTATTCATCATTCTTCTACTTTATCTCAGCTACATCTACATTTATATTGTTAATTATTCTTTTTGAAAAAAGCAAGAAGACAATAGATACTGATGTATCTAAACTCATCACATTAATAGCAACAGTTATGAGAGCAATCAGCATATTGATGCTTAGTACTATCACATACTTGCAGTAGTTTAGCTTTAGTAGATTGCAAGGGCAATATTTAGAAATAATTCCTAATCTTTTGTATCTATTACACTGGTTATCTGAGCAGTTTGCAAAAATATATTCATTTGAGTAGCAGTTTTTATATCTTTTATATTAATTGTTTATAGGAGATCTGTTTCTGAATCTAGAAGTTAGAGTTATCCAAAGTTAATTATTAGTTTCTAAGTCTGTAGCCATTAAAATATAAGCTTCTTTTTAGAATAAGAATTTTTATTCAAATTGATCTAATTTATGTTGTTTCTTTATAGTAGGTTGAGTGAGTAAGAGTTGGTGTTACTCATAGGTAGTAGATACATGAATTTTCTGTTAATTTTATTTTAAAGTATAGGCATCATTTTTTCAATTATAGGTAGCTTCAACTTTCTGAAACTAGTCATTACTTAGAAGAAGAGAATAAGAGGTAGTATCTATAACTTCTACATCTAAAAGAATAGTTATTTCTTTAATTTCTATAAAAAGATTTTTGATTATTCTTAAAGGTTGAATGGAGGGTCCTGTGGCTAATAGAATTAAGCTAGAGGAGCAACTGTCTATTTTGAGTTCTAATTCTTTAACTATTTGATATGAGATCATACTAATTAAGGTACTACTATAAATTATAGCTTTATAGGGTTTATTCTTGATTTTAATATTACATTTTACTAGTATAATATGAGTTAAGATCTAAATAGTATTGTTAGAAGAGGGAGTAGCAAAGTAGGTTTCTATAGTAGTTTGTAATAACTTAAAGAAATATGACTTAAATTGTTCAAAATTATAATCTTTAACAAGGTTTACTACATAGGCTTCTCTAAAGTAAGAAGTAGATAATCAACTTCTAGATCTATTTCTGCTATTGTTATCTCTGTTTCTATTTTTGTATTTATCTCTTGAATAACTTTTTTCTTAGCTTCTATTTCTATTATTATATCTAGAGTTATCATAGCACCTATTATTGTTATATAATTTGTTTTTTTTTTGAGATCCAAAGCAATTATAATGATCATTATTCTTTCTATTATTTGACCTATAGTAATTGTTAGAGTATAAACTATTGTAATGACTAAGTCAGAAGTCAGAATAGAAATTATATCAAAAATCTTCTTTTTATTTACAACAATATTTAATATAATATTCTTTACTTCCATAATAATAGCAAGTAGTATCTTGCTAGTTATTGTTATCAAATCTGTTTTTGTTCAAGTTATTCAAGTAGTAGATTAGTTTAGGAGTAGAAGCAGTCTGTTTCTCAGTAAGGTTAATGCTTAGCTCAGCAATTTGCTTAGTAAGTTGTTCAATAGTTTTATCTGTGCTAGAATTTATATTAGAAGCTATAAGCTTTTTAGTTTCTCATTGTCATATAGTAGTTATTGCAGCTGTAAGGTTTGCTAGTTTTGAGACTTGAATATTTACTGAATATTCTAGTCAAAGTCTTAGAATGAAGAGTTGAATTAGAAAGGTAGTAGGAAAATTATTTTCTAGATCTACATATTCTTTTAACTGTTTAAATTTATTAATATAGGTATCAACTATATCTGAGCCTTGTTGTATAGCAAAGAGCTGTTTCTGCTATATAGTTCTTTGTTGAGTAGTACAAAATCTTTCTTTAAACAGATAGTAAAAACTATAGATATTTCATCTATCAACTACTTGTTTATGCTGTTGATATTTAAAGTGAGTAAAGGCATTAACTAGACTTTAAAGCTATTATCGAGCATTATTAGTAAAATAAACAGATACAAGTTCAAGTTGATGTGTAGTATTCTATCTGTTAGCCTTAGCTGCCTGTTCAAAACTTTCTAATCAGGTTATAGGATCTTAAGTTTCATTACCTCAAAAAGATTCAATTTTAAACAGAGTTTTTTTACTACTGGTACTTAAGACTCTAGCTAATTCGATCATAGCAGTAGTAGTATCTTGTAAAGCTTGTTTAAACATATCTGTTTCTTTTGATTCACTAGTTTGAATAGTTTTGTGATCAGAGTCTTCTAGACCTTCTACTTCTTAGTTATTGTTTTTGACTTCAAAGAGATTATCAAGATTATATTCTTCCTGATTAACTTAATTATTCTAAGAATTAGTATTAATTTCTAGATCATCTAGAATTTGGATTATGTTGTCAAAGAGTTAGTTTAGTTGATTTGTAAATTAGACTAATTGATAAGAAGATAGGAAGTGTAGAGGAGTATAGTGTAAAGGAGAGAAGTTATTAAAAGTTAGGTTAGCTTGAAAGTAGTTTTTAGAGATAGAAAGATTTCTATTAGAAGAGTTAGTAGTAGAAGTAAACTGATGGAGAAGATTAGTTAATACTGTTTGAGAGTTAATATTAAGATTAAAATATTATTAGTTAGAAGTATTAGTAGAAGAAGTAGAAAGAAATTAAAGATTAGATATATATATTAGTAGTTCAAAAAAAAATATTAGTTAAAGATGAAGTAGGAGTTCATTGTCTATTTTGTGGAAGAAATTAGATTTGAGTAGTATCTTTATTATAAGAGGTTAAAGAAGATGAGGATTAAGTTTTAGAAGTTATAGCTTGTTCTGAATCTATTAAGTATTGACTAACTATAGGACTATATTCAAAATGATTGAAACTACTAGTATATTCATTAGAAATAGAGAAGCTAAAATCTCCTAAAACTTCTGTTAAAGTTTTATTTAAATAGAGGTTGAGAATAGTAGAACTAGCTTAAAATTCAATATAGGAGTCAAAAACTATAGTTTTAAAGCTAAAAGGAAGGTATATTTGTAAGATGTATTGAGTGTATCTATTTAAAAAGGTTTTAACAATATTTTTAGAGTTTTCTATAGGAGTATTGTATCAGCAACTAAATATAATGTTGTGTACTACTGCTTTAGCTTTAGAATAGATAGAGCTACTAATTAATTCTATATGTGCAGTTATTGTTTGTTGAGAATAGAATTTGACATAATATTCTTGTCTATACTCATACCAAAAGTTACAGTATAATCTATGATAATTAGTTTCTGGATAGTATAGCTAACAAGATAAATCTGGGTCTAAAGTTTGAAGTACTGTATATACTTGACTTGTATTTTGATATTATAAATTATATACTTGTATTCTTTCTATATATTTCTAATATGCTCTGTTCATATATGTTGAGTGATAAGATACTTTACTCCTATACTTTGAGTTATGAGGTATCTAAAACTTCAGATTAGAGTTTGGAATTACTTATACCTACATGTTTGGCTTGTAGGTAATCTGCACTTAACTTTTCTATATTAAGGTTCGCAGTAAGCTACTAGCTATTAGAGTCCTTATGTCTACACTTTGGCTTATAGTATATTCATCCTTTAGAAGTTTCTATTCTTAGAAATCACAGTAAGCTGCTAGCTTTAATTAGAGTTCTTATGTCTACAAGTTTAGCTCATGGAATACTCATTCTTCAGATGTTTCTAATCTGAAAGTTGCAGTAAGCTACTAGCTGATTAGAGTTCTTACACCTACAAATTTGGCTTGTAGAGTATTTGTTCTTCAGGTATTTCTAACTTGAGAGTTGTAGTAAGCTACTAGCTTTAAAGTAGATATAGAGAAATATAGTTTGAATCTAAATTTAACTTTAAAAAAGTCTATATAACATGAAATAGATCTTCCTTAGTTTAGAACAATATAGAGCAATTTTTTTCTTTTCATACTATAATATGATGTAGATCTATTCTAGAAGTCATAGATCTCTTTTTGGTATTCATGTAATATAGATTAGATATAATGTAAATTGGGATCAGTAAAGGATAAAAGAGAAGCTTCTTAGTTTCTAAGAGAAGCTTCTTTAGAGATCATCAGAAAAGAAAAGAGAGGTTTCTTTAACTTTAAGAAAGGTTTCTTTTAGGGCTTCTTTAAAATTTCTTTAATTAATTTTTCTTCTAAGAGAGTTTCTTTGTTTTTTTGCTAGAAGACACCAAAATGTTATAAGTATTAGCCTTCTTATTACAATACAAGTAACTTAAGACACGGAAGAGGAACTCTTAACAGTATCTAAATAGAATATTACTTCACTATAGCAGTTCATTACAAAGTTAATGAAAAAGCAAAGATTATACTTTATTTAAAATACAATATTGATAATACAAGACTATCTATTAGTTTCAATACTAAAAGAATTCTAATATTAAGAAGATTGCAGAGGTCAAATCTAAGTTGAAGCAAAGAAAAAAAAGAGGGTTTATATATCTTTTTAGAAAAGGTAGAAAAAGTAGAAAAGATAATTTGTCTTAATATTGCTTCTAAAGTAACTTAATAACTATGTATTTGTTTTACATAATTTATAGCTTATTAGAAAGATCACATCAAGCTAAATCTAATAGTCTAACTTAAAACTAACTTTATCTATTTAGTTTATTAAGAAATCAATATTAAATAAAATATATCTAAGAATTTTAACTATAAAATACTAATAATAAATAATAAAATAATAATAAAATAAAATAGATGAAACTTATTTTATAACAATATTATCTAAATATATGCTTCTTAATTATGTTTTATTTATTCTAAATCTAGTAGTTACTTCTAATTTATCTAGTCTGTTTATATGTATTGTTAGCTCTATAATATGATATACTAACTGATTTTGCCAAATTATACACATACTTAAAATTTTGGTATGACTACACATACTATTTGAAACTAACTTAGCTAAATCTATCTTGTTTTTGATTAATATTCAAATAGATTTCTGTATACGTCTACATGTGTTTTTTAAGAGAAATAAAGTTTGAAGTTTATACTTAATACTTAGTAATAAAACACTATTATTCAAATAGACTAGCTAGCTAACTAAGGCTTTTTTTCATCAGATTGCTTTATATATTCTTGCTACCTCTTTTGTAATTATTAGTTCATTATATTCTTTTCTACCTTTTTCTGAAATTCAGACTTCAAGATGTCTAATTGCTTCTTTTACTTTTTTTACTCGAACTATTTCTTTAAATTTGCCTAGTCTGATCTCTGATATATTTTTTTGCTCTTTGTTCTTGAATTTGTAGTTTAATACTAAGTACTCTGACTTCTTACTATTTATTTCAATATCATTAAGCTTGTAAAACTCAGTTGAGATTCAATTATTTTTTGAATCTCTTTTTTGAATTTAGCTATTTGCATTGTATTATCTGCATATGCCAAAATACTTTGTTGCTAGTATAATACTTGAGTTTTATTTATTCTTAGATCTTGAAGCTAGTTTGAGTTGATAACATATTCTAAATTTTTTTCTTTATGAATTAAGCAAAATAAAGAAACATAGAATATATGCTATATTTAAAAGTGATATTACTTCTTCCTAATCTAAACTATCCTTTACTTCAAATTCATTAGTCTGTTTATACTTAGTGATCACTCTGATTTTACTTTTGTTATACAAGCTAAGAAGAAATCCTATCATCAATTCTAATAACTTAATTCTTTTTAGTACTTTTTCTATTATTTTGAGACTTACTGAATTGAATACTTTCTTCATATTCTAAAACAAAACCTAAACTTTTTTTTTTTTTTTTTTTTTTTAACTTAGGCGATCTTGTCTATTATTTTATTAAGAATAAGCTAATTTAAGCTACAAGTAAAATGCTATACTATTTACAGCAAACTACCTTTCTAAAACTAATCAGAACTCACTCAGTTACTTTTTAGCATCTAAGTACGATTTGCTGCAGCAACTATTTCTCTCGTAAGAGTTTAAATTTGTATATACAAATTTCTAGCTCTTAGTCAATGAGAGGCTGCTACCAGTCTATATCAAAATCACCTAATTTTTTTTGAACCTTAAGCATCCTTCTTTACTACCTGACCTTATCTATCTATTAACTCTATTAAAAGCTTCTTTTTGAATTCTTGTTTCTTTCTTCTTCTTTGATTTCTTTGTTTCATTTAAGAGAGGAATGTTCTCTTTGTTCGCCTTCCCTTTTTTTCTTATCTTTTTCCTTCTTTTTTCTTTAGTTGTGATGTTGTTTTCTTTTTCTCATTCAACTATCACTTCATACCTAAACTTCTATAGTCATTCATAAAAGCAAGACTAGAATTGCTCAATAAAACTTATTAATACTTTGTTTGCCTTGCTTTTAGACTACACTATTTTGCATATATCTGCATATTGCTTCTTATTTGTGAGGCCTCTAAAGTGCATCTTTCTGATATGTATCTTCTTTTCTGAGTCTTCACCATAGAGTGTCTTCCTCAATATATCATCCTCAAGTAATAGATCCAACTTTGTTAATACTTTGAGACTTGTTAGGTATAGAGTTTCCTCTTCTAGGTTTCTCTATATTTTTTAGTAGATTTCACATTCTGCTATGTAATACAAGGTTTTATCTTTTCTTAAGCAAGCTATATATCTTCTGCTCTTGTATAGCTTGGGGTTTCTCAAATAGCAGATATCTTTTGTCAGTAGGATATCATTAATGTATTTTATGTAAAACATGAGATCTCTGCTTTTCTTTAGACTAATAAACTTTTTTCCTTGTCACTTCTTTAGTACTTTCTAAGTGTTTTTTCAAATTAGCTCTTTGCTGGAGTTGTCTCCTTGATTCAGAGCTATAATATCTGCTGCCTTGCTTAGTTCAGCCTATTCTGTTTCATATGTTATTGTGGTTATTATGTTTATAAATGATCTAAGCAAGCAGTTTATTATTTGATCTTTTCACTTTAGGATAGCTCAAATATTATCTAGTATTGTCTCTGGTACTTTGAGTATATCAGTTTTTCTAGTACCTTCTTTAGCTAAGTAATCTGCTTGCTTATTCCATTTGTTTCTACTATGACTTTTAACTTTGTGTAATGACAAATTTAAACTTTTTGCTATAGTAGTCTTTTATTTGTCTTAGTAAACTTCTGTTTTTCATTTTAAACCAACTTCTTAACTTGTTGTCACTCATACACTTTTCAATAGCTTCTATTACTACTTTGCTATTAGTAAATATATGTATTTGCGTCCCACATATTGCTGTTACAAAGCTACCCATATAGCTTCTAATTCTGCACAAGTTGATGAAGACCAGTTTTCTATACTACAACTGAAACTAATACTACTATCTATCTCCTTCTTACTTCTAACTAATTAATCAGCTCCCATTCTACCTGATCCTAGCTCTCTGCTACTTTCTGCTAGCACCTTATCTGTATAATACCTGATAACCTCCTCTTTTTTTAGTTTCTTATATATATCTACTAGCTTTTTCTTGATCTTTTTGTTCTCTACTACTCTTGGTATGATTGCACTTTCGAGGCTATTTGCTATAATTTTTACTAATACCTCTTAGTTTGTCTCATGATTTGTGCAAGATTCTTTATCTTCGATAAGTGCTGATAGTAGTGCTCTCAATATTACTTCTTTCTCATTAATTTTCTTTACTTTGACTATCTGAGATCCTTCATCATATCTGATACTAACTAGACACTCATTATTACTAGTGCTCCCTATATTATAACAGCTACACTTGACAAATGAGAAGGCCTCTGCTAGTTGGCTAGATTGTTTCTAGTACTCAATTATTACACGCTTCTCTATTTTCCTTGCTATTTTTCCTATATAGAAGTCTTTTTTTCTTTTTAAAAGTACCTATTCTTTTTTTTGTCTATTTTTGGCAATAGCTTGTAGTTGAGTTTTTATTGCTTCTCTATTAGAGCTCTTTACTTTGTAGAGGTCTTGTACTTCTCTAGAACTGTTTTCTTTCAGTATCTTTTCTTTGAATTTTTTGAACTAGCTTGGAATATAGCTTTTTATTTTTCTACCTTTTATATACTTTAGTTGATCCCAGGTTAGCAGGTAACTTCCTGAACTATTTATGAGCTGTTCTAGTATAAAAAGGTTTATCTTGTCTAGGTTTAAAAAAGTATGAAGCTCTTTTGTATCTAGCAAGCTTAATATTTCTGTTCTTTTAATATTGAAAGTATCAGAGTCTTCTAGGATCTCATTAATCTTTATGTTTAGTTTAGCTCCTTCGTATAATACTTTTATAGCCAAGTTATTTGTAGGAACTAGCTTATTGAACTTACAGTCCTTGCTTAGAGGACTGCATAAATATTTGCCTCATAGTTGACCTTCTTTAACTCTTAGTCTTGTTGTTACTCCTAGAGAATCTTGTTGGTTAAGATAAAGAGTAAGCTCCGTAAAGTAATATGCAAGCTGGTTTTGTCAGATTGATCTCATGTCTAAAAAACCTATATGGCTGCAAATTGAATTTGCTGTTGACTTAGCTAGCTAAAGTTTGTTTTTGATTAAAGTTCAAATTAGTCTTTGTAAGTTTTCATATTTTGATTTGCTTAAGAATATTGTTTGTAGTCTGTATTCTATGCTAGGTAGCAAGACACTATTGTTTAAGTATATAAGCTAGCTTGCTGATACTTTTTTCTACCTTATGACTTTGCACATCTTGCTCACTTTATTTCTTACAATATTTAGGGTATAATATTGTTTTCCTTTTCCTGAGATCCATACTTCTAAGTATCTTACTATATCTTTGTCTTTTTTTGTGAGGACTTGGTCCTAGTTCTTTCCTACTTTAATTACTAGCTTCTCTTTTTCTTTCACTTTTTTCTTGGCATTCACAACTATTAGCTCTGACTTTTTACTGTTTATTTCAATATTATTTATCTCATAGAACTTATTTGAGATATTTACTATTTTCTGTAGCTCGTCTTTAGATCTTGCTATCCAAGTTGTATCATCTGCATACACAAGCATTGCTTGTTGATGTGCTAGTCTTTTGGTTCTGCTGTAAGCTATGTCTGTTGGCCTGTTTGTTGCCATCTGATATCTCATATCTTTTTTACCATACAAAGAAGTAGATCATAAAAGATATATCAGACTAAGTGTGAGATTACTTCTCCTTAGTCAAGTCCATCTTTAGCTTCAAATTCACTTGTTAGTCCAAAGCTTGTAATCACCTTGATTCTCCTTTTCTTATACAAGCTTAATATGAAATTGATCATGTTTTCTAGAAGCTTAATTCTTTTTAAGGCTTTTTCTAGTATTTCTAAGCCTACAGAGTCAAATACTTTTCACATATCTTAGAATAAAATCTATAGCTCATTGTTTTTTTGTCTTGCATTCTCGAGCAAATTGTTCATTATATGAATAGAGCTCATTGTATTATTACCTAAAAGCTTAGCATAATTAGGACTTTCTAAGACATTGAAGTCTACTAGAATTTTGTCTAGTCTGTGTGTTAAGACTCTCACTACTGTTTTGTGAAAAGTTTCAATCAGAACAATTAGACGAGTATTAGACAGATTATAATTCCAGTCCTCTCCTTTAGGAATTGAGTAGAGTTAGCTGAGCTTCTATTTAGCTAGGATTTCTCCTTCTCTGATACATAGGTTAACTAGATGTCTAAATACTTTTTGTACTATTGTACCTGCTTTTTTTATCAGTGGATAGCTTATACTAAATGAACCTAGTGCGGACTTAGGCTTTGTCTTTTTAAGTGCTTTTAACCATTTCTCTTCAGAGATCTTATCTTCTAAGCTATCATATATTTTGTTGTTTACTATTTCTAGTGTATTATATACTTTTTTTCATCTAATTGGCAT
>CAJVPM010002214.1:0-10280 GCA_910592325.1 Scutellospora calospora | reverse complement strand
ACTAAATATGCAACCTTAGGACTAATTTATCCTCGAGATATACTTGACTAAGACTTTATAACCTGTATTTATACTATTCTAGATTTTGTTACACTATGACTTATCTGTTTAAGGTTCTTATTATATTTCCTGTATCTTCTATGTTTGCACAAAGCTACTTCTCAATAGGTGGTCATCTATTATAGATATTTTGGCATCGTAATCCTCATGGTCACTTCCTGATTAGGTATTCTGGCTTAAAGGCATCTGTTATCAACATTTACACAATGCTAAGACACAAAAGCACTTACAATATGTCGAGTTGTGTTCATATGCTGTGTTCATATACCTTTTTGAAAACTCCTATATATTGGTAAGTACAGGCTATATTTTGTAATCCGAAGATTACTCCTAACTGGATTTGTAATACATAGTACTACTTCCAGCTTTCTTCAGAAGAGGTTAGTGTTTAATGTTAGTACGCCCTTGTATACTTTGTCGTATTACTACTACCAGCTCAGTGCTTTTAGCTATTTCAGATTATTACATATTCTCAGCATATGAATCATCTACTCTGCAGCAGGAACCTACTCTTTTAAGTTTTTGTGTTTGCCAGAGGTGTTTCATATTCAGTAAGGCTAATATCTTATCACTTAATTATATTCTGTGTAATTACTGCTTCTTTCACTACTCAGTTAATTATTGTATAACCCTCCTAAGCAATTCTGTTACACCACATAATGATGTTGGTTCCTGCCATACTCTTGCCAATATGGACTTATTTTTTCATACTACTGTATAATCAACTTCTGTGATACTGACTATTATACATAGTGCCACCTCTCCACAAGATACAATAATTCCTATTCCGAACGTCGTACTTCACTTGGACTTCTCACAGGGCTTCACATTCGACTATTGACTCTTTAAATAAGGTTATAGAGTATTTTTTGCCTCTAGTCAGTCTTGAACCGTTGACCTTGTCCATGAAGGGTTGGCAGCTTAACCACTAAGCTATGGGTGCCAGATCTCTTTTTCAAATAGTTATAAATATAGTCTCTTCTAGGTCTCAATATACTTTTGTAAAAGTTATATTATATTAACTTAATATTCTTAGGTTTAGATAATTATATTTCATTTTTTGTATAATATAGATTATTGCTAGAGTATAATAGGTCTTTCTCAAAGTTTGTATAACATAAATGGAGATTATCAAAAAAGAAAAAAGAGAAGCTTCTTTGGTTTTAAAGATCAGCAAAGAAGAAAAAAAAAAGCTTCTTTGGGTGAAAGAGAGATCTTATAGATATTATTTTTAATATTTCTGCTAGAAAATACAAAATATTACAAGTGATATAGCTTTCTTAATATACCCTAAATAATATAAGATATGAAAAAGAGACTCCTAATAGTGTCAAAGTAGAATGTTATATCACTATAGCAGTTCATTAGTTAAAGTTTATTTTTAAAACCAAAAGATTATATTTATTAAAGAACTAATAGAAAACTTAGAACTTTATTGGGTATTATATTTTTTATTCCAAATTTTATTTAGTAGTCGATTGTAGATAATTGCCAATTTGAGTTTTTTTCAGTCAATTTTTTATTTAGAAAGTAATTTTTTAATTTTCAAGTTGATTTTATTCTGAATTTTATTTAGTAGTCAATTGTAGATAATTGCCGATTTGAGTTTTTTATGCTAATTTCATATTGATTTTTATTTTAGAAGATGATTTTTTTTAATTCGAACTGATTTTATACTGAATATTATTATAATTCGACCTAATCAAATTTTTATTTGTTAGTCAATTTTTTATTTTAGTTGCTGATTTTGGGTTGATATTTATTTTTAGATATCGATTTTTAAATTTAGAAGCTGATTTTAAGACGAATATAAGCTAAATTTTATTAATATTTGGTATAGTCAATTTTATATTTTTGACCAGTATATGTTAGTATATGAACAAGTAAGTGAAGCAAGTTGAGAGAATAATAAAAAGATATTATATAATAAATAGATAATTCTTGAGATTATTATATTATTAATTATATATATAGCTTGTTTCTTAGTTATAAGTGCATATTGGAGTTTGTTGAGGCTTAATTTTGCTTCAGAGATTATAATTTTCTGTTTTTTTGCAGGGTTGTATAATAATAAGAACCAGGTATCTAGATATTTAAAATAGTTTATCTTTTTTTATCACAGTAATTATTTTATTATTGAGTTTAATTGTTTTTCTGCAAGTATTGAGTTAGTTGCGAGAATGGATTTTGCAGAATTAACTCTAATTCTAATAAACCTATAGAAGAATTCTACTTTTTCTACGATTTGTAGAAGTTCAGATCTTGTTAGTACTACTCATAAGGAGTCATCTATATATATCATAACTGAGGTATGTACTAGTATATTATTTAGTTGAAGTAGTATTGTATTTGAATAGCTAGTATATTCTTTATATATTCATAATATTAGAAGATCATAGTATATCTTCCATAGTAGTAGAAAAATTATTTCATTCTGATCTATTCTGTTTTGAACATTGTATTGATTTGTAGTACCATAGGAAGTAATAATATAGTTAAATCAGTTAGAGAACAAAAAAAATAATATATTAATGAAGGAGAATAGTAATTTTATTTGTTCAATTACTTTGGTAAGAGTAGATATATATATTGAGTCAAATACCTTTGACATATCTTGTAATAGGAGCTAAATTTCTTTTTGTATAGTAGAAATGTACTTAATAATTGTTGTTAGTTGTAAAATAGGTTGAGTAGTTGATTGAAGAGGGAATGCTACATAATTTTGTAATAAGAGAATATTATTTTTATCAAGAATATTAGTAAGTCTGTTAGTAAGTATTTTTGTAAAGACTTTATGAGTATGATTAATTAGAGTAATTAGTTGAGTATAATTTAGATTAAAATTATAGCAAGCCTTTTTTGAGATTAATTAGATATTTGATATTAACTATTAGTTTAGTATGCTTTTTAGTTGTATACAAGCATTTAGAATATTAAGTAGATATAGCAATATTTTTTGTGATAACTGTTGTAGCATTTTATTTGAGATATCCAAAGGTCCAGTAGCTTTATGTAGTAGTATAGCTTAGATCACTAGTAGTAGTTCTTCTATTGTAATTGGTGTCATTAAGAGTGAGTAGATATTATTTTGTATATTTAATTTTGGAGCATAGTAGAATTTCTAGTTTTTCTATTTCTCATTATTTAGTGAGTTAATCTTTGTCTAGTTTTGGAAGTGCAAATGAGTAGCTTCTTTAATTTTTCAGTAATCTGTAATAATAGCATCTGAAGAAATTATTTTTTCAAAATTAACACTATCTGTATTCTGTTTGAGAATACTATTTATTATATGTGTTATGTTATTTTTGAAGTTATTCTGACGATGTTGAATATAATATTAAATATGTTCAGATTGTTCTAAAATTCTTTCTGTATTACAATTCTTCTATATATTTGTTTTAAGAACTCTTATAATTTTTATTATTTGCTTGTAGTATAAAATTTGGAATTCAGGATTAACAAGTAAGCTGATTGATATAGGTATTAGAGGAAGTATAGATATACCAAATAGTGTAGTTGCTTTTGTGATATATTTGTTAAAAGTTATTAACCAATATATTATATCAATGGATAGTAAAGTTGAAACTAAACTATGAAGGTATTTGTTAATATGCTTAAGTGCTATTTGTAGTTTAGAAGTTTTAAGTAATAGTGTATATTGGAGTTTGGGTCTTGTGAATATAGATGGAATATATATATTAGTTGCTTCTTTAATAGCTGCTGACCACTTGTACCAATGCTTATTTAGTGTACTAATATCTGCAATATTTGGGCTTTATACTGTGAATTGAAGTATAGAATCTATTTTATTTCTAAACTTTTCCTAGTTTTCAGTTATCATTTTGTTATATAAATATATCTTCCTTTTTTTTCTAGAAGCAAAGGGTAAAAAGTTTATATACCAGGTCATATATATAATTATATGATTACTATTTGAAATTCTAGTTGTGTTAATTAGATTAAGAGGGTCAAAATCTAAAAGTAAATTTGGTGAGATCCAAATGTCATTAATTTGAAAACTAGAGTGACTACTTTGCTATGTAGGTATTGTTATATTATGAAATTGTAGAAGGCTAGTATAATTATTATGAGAAAGATTAGTTAAAAGAGTAAATTGTTTTTTGTTAGAAAGAATATGTGAATTGAAGTTGTCAAGAATTATAATATATCAGTTCTTTCTTTTAGCTTCAGTTGCTCATAGATTTATCTGTTATTGTATATGAGTAAGAAGCTTCAGATGATTAGATAGTAGGTATACTAATATAATATAGCACTTGTTGTTATTTGAAAAAAAAAGATCTAAGTAGAGTGCTATTCCTAAATATGTTCTAATATTATGAATATAGCTTTGAATAGAATTATGAACTATTAAAGTAGTGCTAAGACTTGCTTCTCTATTTTGTGTTGATGTAGGAATATGATTAGAAGTAAAGATTTTATATAATAGATTTGTAAGTAATTAGTCAAATCACTTTAGTTTAGTTTCTGTAATTAAGACAATGTATAAATCTTCTTCTGCATAGTAGAAGATCCATTGTTGTAGTTTAGTTAGATTATTCAGTCCCAAATATTATATGTAACAATTCTTATTTTTTCTAATGGGATAGAAGTGGTATTGTTATAGCTAGATATGTTGTTGTTGAGTATGCTCTGATTTGGTTTATATATTGAGTTACTCATAAGTAGAGAATTTTTCATCATCTAGTATCATAGAGTTTGTATCTGTATTAATATTATCTGTAGATTGGTTATCGAAGAGATCCTATTAAAGAGGAGGGAGATCTTAGATACTAAAGATGAAATTTGACAAGTTGTTAAATTCAAAATATTGTTAAAGCAACTGGATTGCTGCTAGAATATTTTCTTGATTTATAATTAGGAAATGAATAGTAGATTGTGGTTCTTTAGTAGAAATAAAGGTATTTATTTCCTCATTAGAGTTAAGTAGTTGCTTGTTAGATAGAAGTGAGTTAGAAGGTTTTTCAGGTTTATTTATCTATTCTAATAGTATTGCATAAAAATAATAAAATTTACGAAATACTCTTGCTGCAATTATAAGCTCCTTTGAAGTAGAAATGAGTAGTATAAGGTTTACTTTTGTGATTAGCTCTAGATCTTGTTGAAGATCAGGTTTGTTTGTATAATTAATTGTGGTATATACTAATAAAAGAGGATTAGGTATAGCATAGTAGTGAGGAATAGTATTTAAGAATTGTTTAACTATATTACTATCTTCTATTAGAAAAGAAAACTGTTCTGAGAAAGGTAGTGATGTAGGATTAGTAGGAAGTCATCTTTTGCTGATGAGATAATTATTAAGTAATGTTTTGAAGACATATTCTTGTCTTAGCAGATAGATATAATCTTTGAAGTATTCTGCATTTTTAGAATAGAAAGGAAAGATTGCATGAAGTCTAGAAATCAGATCTTGTAGTATTAATAGTAAGGGTAGTTTAGGTGTACTAGTTGAAATTAGCAAAAATATCACAAATCAGCAAATATTCAGCATACTATTCAGTAACCATTTAGCAACTATTTAGTAAATATTTGGATGCCGTTTGGTACAATTGCTGCTACTCAGCATTTGTGAATACTGAGTGGCAGCAATTGTACCAAATAGCATCTGAATGTTTACTAAATAGTTGCTAAATAGTTGTCGAATAGTATGCTGAATATTTGCTAATTTGTGACATTTTTGCTAATTTTAACCAGTGGTGATAGCATACTGAAATAGTCTAGAGGAATGGTATGGAACAAATAGTATTTCTGAAGATGTTGTTTGTATATCTTTAGGTTTTTGAGTTCTGCACAAGAGGTGATTAGAAACATGTTTCTAGTTTCTATATTTAATAAGTGTAGATATGCAGATAGTTGTGTTCTTGTATTTAAAATATAAGTATCTAGTAGACATTCAAAAGTGTAAATACAATAAAATACTGTGACTATTGCATGTATGTTTCTTCAATTTGCAATTGGCAAAGAGAATATTAGGCATACTCTAATATTCTCTGATATATTAACTAGTATGGATAGTAAAGTTTAAAGCAAAGTGATTTGTAGTTTGCGAATTTCTTCTTTCAGAGACTTGAAGTTTTGTTTAATTAGTATCTTCGCAAAGCCTGTAATATATAAGATACATTAAGTAATTTCATAAGTATCAAGAAGAAAAAGGTCCTTATTAGTCTAGAAGATTATAGCAATCTTTTTTCTTAACATATCTGAGATCTGTTCTTTGTTGTTATTATTAATTATGATTGTATTATGTTGTGATTTATATATCTTGATTGTAGTATTTAGAAATTGTTAGTATTTTATTTGATGAGGAGAATGAGTATTATGCTATCTTGTAAAGAACCAAAAAAAAGCTTTATCTTGATGATATAATTTTGTATTAATTGTTAGCAGAATTGAGTTTTCTGTAGGTTTTGTTTGGAACTTATATTAAACTAATTCTTTAATTTTATCTAGACTAGAGAAAGCATTTACAATTTCTTGGCTGTTCCAGAGTTGTTTGTTGAAAAGCTGATCTTTGAAAGTTGATAAGGCTTGACAAGTTTGCTATATCCAGTTCTCAATAAGTCTAGTTAAATCAAAATGAGGAGTTCGCTTTAGTTCTTGTGTTCCTATTAATACTTGATTATAGCTTCATTGAGGTGTGAAAATTTCTATAATAGTTCTAGTTGACTCATTATCTATAATCAAATCAGTGCTCTGCAATAGATCATGAGATGCAATTGTTGTTTGTTGTATTTCAGCCTGCTCTATTTCTAAATTAGAAAACTCATCTGCAGAATCTATATTAGATACATAATCTAATTTGATTTGTTGTTTTTGTAGCTAATTATATGCTATTAGTGTTGTATTTATCAGGAGTAAACTAGATTGCTTACTTTTTTGATTATTTTCTTTGATGATATTTGGATTTTTTCTTTTGGTAGTATTTGTTTCATTATCTTTCTTGTCTTCTCTTTTTTTTTTTTAGTTCTATTATTGTATTAGTTATTATCTGAGTTGTTTTTAGTATAGAGATTGTTATGATAACTAGAGGTAGTATTATCAAGAATGTGTATTGCTAACATAGTCAGTAACTTATTAGTAGAGGTTACTAATTTTGCAGTTGTGGTATTTTTGTTTCTTTTTTTTTATTATTATTTTGTGGTAGGAGTATATTAAACTTGTTGTAACTAGTTATTTATTGTATAAGTAAAATTTTGTTAGTAGTTTTTTTTGTAAACTTTTCCTTTTTTTCAGTTTGTTTTATGTGAAAATTGATATATAAGAAAGAGTTATATTACGGTATTAAGGTCTAGCAATCTTAGTATAGTGATTAGGTTACCAGACCGCTATGCAAGAGGTCTGGAGTTCAAATCCTACTGTTGATGAATTTGAATAATTACTCATATCTTTGTACCTAACTTACAGTAAACTCTGCTTGTTCCTGAGGGTTACAACCCTGTAAATCATGTTACACTAATATCAATTAGATATTAGAAGTGTGATGCAATATTCGAGTTATATTGCATAAATAAATCTTGATAGGATCTATGAGCAGAGAACCTGTATAATAGAAATTCTGAGTTTGGTGAAGTAGTACAGATTTTAATAGTCAATCTGGTTAATATTTGATCTAATGACAAACTTCATGTGTGTATGTTGTAGATTGAACAGGTGCATATAAGTTTATTACAGTGGTACTGGGTGGCTAGCGGTATATAATTCCTGATTAGCAGTATCAATCTGGCTTGGTAGCTAACTGGATTTGGAAGGATCTGCTTTGTGAAATATCTTAGAAATCTCAAAAGACTAAATCAGTAGAGAGCTACAAAAGGAACTAGGTTTATATGAATATTGACAAAGATAACTGTAAGTTCCTTAATTGAGTAAGTACTATAATGTAGAGAGTAGATCAAAATTCAGAGTACGCTTATAAAAATCTGAAATGGTATGATACATCGAGCTGGTAGTGAAAACACAAAACACAAAGATATACCAGTTTTTGGAACACCAATATATGGTAGTAGTACTACAGTATTACGAAATATATAACTAGAAGCAACTCATATTGCAAAACATATCCTGAACCTTAGCAACATACAGAAGTACCTATAAATGAAAATTAATATATATACAACTTATATTTGACGCTATGTTTGAGTAGGGTCTGTATAGTGAAATATACGCATAAGCTAATCTCTAAACTCTACTAAATTAGGAGTAACTGTGAGGTTATGAACACCTCAAGCTTAGCAGTAACCAATTTGAGAGTTATCTATAAGGAGTATAGCGAGATACAGAGAATACAGTATAGTATTTGAAAGAAAAAAGGTACTTACAGGAATCTAAGTAATACATAGATGTGGGCTATGGACTACTCTAGTAGGTCTAGTACAAGGATAGGTAGTATGCATGCATATTACAAGTCCTAAGCTTAATTTAGAATATAAACTAGTTTGAAATTATAATGTAATAATTGTAATAGATAATGTATTTCTTAATAAATAAATTGAGCTAAGTACTCATCTTAACGGCAAAAAAAAAAAAAAAAAAAAAAAAAAAAGGAAAGAGTTGTATTATATTTTTACTATTTTATTATTTTTATTATTTTTACTATTTTTATTATTTTTACTATTTTTACTATTTTTACTATTATTATAAGAGCTATATAAATTTATTTGCTCTTTGTTTTAAATTAGATTTGTCTTTTATAATTTTTTTAATATTAGAATTTTTTAAATACTAGAACTTATAAATAGTCTTATATTATTAAAAAAATTACTATTTATTGTCACTAGTAATTATCATCAGAATTTTGTATATAACATATAAATTAATAATGATAAACCAAAAAAAAAATTAATTTTATATACTTTAGGATTAGAATGAGGCCTAGAATTTTATTTAGGTATTAGAATATATGTAAATTTAGCAAAAAATTTTTTTTGTTAATATATCGAAAATAGTTTTATAAACAAATTTTTGAGATATGATCATTTTTTTTAAAAAAATTGATTTACATTTTACACCTAATCCTAAAAATTTATTGGCTAATTTTATACTAATGATAATCACTAGTAGTGATAAATAGCAAACTCCTATTATTAATATTATTTTATAAATAAAATATAATCTTTGCTCTAATAAAATTTTGTAACAAATAACTTTAGTAAAATAATATTACTATTAAAATTTTTTTTTTTGTATTTTATATTATTTGTAATATACTAAGAAAGCTATATCACTTGTAATAATATAAAAAATATAAGAAAATTATATAAAATTATATAAAATTTTGTAGCTATTAAGTTTAAGAAAAAAACTAACTATACACGGGGTGTTTGAAACACGGGTTTAATTTTTTATAATAATTTTTTATAAAAAAAACACTTTTTATATACTTTAGGGTTAGGGTGAAGCCTGAGATTTTAGCAAAAGCATTAGTATATGTAAAATTTAGCAAGGAATTTTTTTAATTAGAGTCCTAAAAGTGGTTTCATAATTGAAATTTTGAGATAGTAGTATTTTTTCAAAAAATTCTTTGTTTTCGTTGTACAAAGAAAGATTTGCATGTTACATCTGATCTTAAATTTTGATTGGCTTTTTGATACTTTTGTGTTACCTTGTGTACAAACACCACGTGTATGAATAGTAATTCTCTAGTTTTTATATACTAAATATTAATCAATTAGCTTATTGAATTATTAATAAATATCTACTTTTAAATATCACTGAATTTAGTTAATTACCAAATACTTTATAATTTTTATTCTGAATATTTGCTAAGTATTATATACTGAATAATAGCTTAATAGTAGCTTTTGTACTAAATAACACTTATTCAGCTAATATTTAGCTAATATTTATTTACTAAAAAATTATTAATTATTTAGCTAACTTTTATATAACTATTATTATAATAATTAGTATAATTTTAACTAGTAGTAGCAATATAATTTTTTTATAAAACTAAGTATATAACTAAATATACTTATTTAATCTCAATTTACAAAAGGCTACTACTAGCCTATATCAAAACTACTTTAACTAAACTACTTTATTCTTAATCTTAGATACTACTCTAAAAGAAAAGATAAAGTATAATCTAACTAATATGAGAAAGAATTTAAAAATTATTAAATATAATAAAATAAAACAATATATTATATAAATATAATATAAAAAGAAAAATCTGCTACTAAATTAAAAAACTCTTATAAGTGAAA
>CAJVPM010002213.1:0-10285 GCA_910592325.1 Scutellospora calospora | reverse complement strand
AAAGACTAGAAAAAATACTACAAGACAATTTATTGATAAAATACTAAAGACTAAAAAAAATCCTACAAGATAATTTATCAGTAAAACACTGAAAAACCAGAAGAAATATCATGAGATAATTGCTAGAAAAGAAATTCTAAAAAAGAAAAAAAAAAGAGTAGTATAAAACTACTCAAAAAAGTAATATCAAAACAATTTACTAGTAAATACTAAAAGACTAAAAGAAATACTATAAGATAGTTTATTAGCAAATACTAAAAGGCTAGACGAAATACTACAAGACAATTTACTAGTAAAGCATTAAAGAACTAGAAGAAATATTACAAAACAATATATCAGAAAACACTGAAAGACTAGAAGAAGTACTAAAGACAATTCACTAGCAAAAGGCTGAATAACAAAAGAAATATTATAATACAATTTACTAGTAAAATACTGAAGAACAAAAAAAATACTACAAGACAATTTACCAGTAAAATGCTAAAGACTAGAAGAAATATCACAAAATAATTTACCTAGGAATGCTAAAAACTAGAAGTACCAAAGGCAATTTACCAGCAAAATGCTGAAGAACAAAAGAAATATCATAGTACTATTCACTAGAAAATGCTGAAAGACCAGAAGAAATACTACAAGACAATTGCTAGAAGAAAAATTCTAAAAAAGAAAAAAAAAGTGTAGAATAAAACTATTCAAAGAAGTAATCACAAAACAATTTACTAGTAAAATGTTGAAGAACTAGAAGAAACACTACAAAACAATTTACTAGCAAATTACTGAAGATCAGAAGAAATACTACAAGACAATTTATCTGAGAATGCTGAAGGACTAGAAGAAGTATTAAAAACAATTCACTAGTAAAATGCTGAAGAACAAAATATCATAGTACAATTTATTAGAAAACTAGAAGAAATACTACAAGACAATTGCTAGAAAAAAACTTCTAAAATGAAAAAAAAGAGTAGTATAAAACTACTCAAAAAAGATAATTCACTAATAAAATGCTGAAGGATCAAAAGAAATACTACAAAACAATTCACTAGTAAATGCTAAAAGATCAAAAGAAATACTACAAAACAACTTGTTAAAAAATACTAAAGGATTAAAAGAAATATACAAAGTAATTCACTAACAAAATATCAAAGGATCAGAAGAAATATTGTTATAAAATGAGTTTCAATTATTTTATCTTATTATTTTATTTTTATTATTTTATTATTAGTATTTTATAAATAATTAGTTTCTTGAATATACTTTATATATTATATCGCTTTTACAAGTAATTTAGTAGTCACAAATAGATTTAGACTTAACTATTAGATCTAGCTCAAAGAGACCTTTCAAACGAGCTATAATTCATAACTGTAGAACTTATAGTTTTAGAGTTATCTTAGAAACAACTTAAAAATAGTTACTATTCTTACCATTCTTACTATTCTTACTGTTCTTACTGTTCTTACCATTCTTACTATTCTTACTGTTCTTACTGTTCTTACTGTTCTTACTGTTTCTACTGTTCTTATTCTTAATTGTAAAAAGCTATATAAACCCTCTCTTTTCTCTTTGCTCTAACTTAAGTTTTTACCTTTGCAATCTCCTTAATATTAGAATTCTCTTAGCACAGAAACTAATAGATAGTCTTGTATTATTGATATTGTATTCTTAAATAAAATATAATCTTTGCTCTTTCATTAACTTTGTAATGAAATGCTACAGTGAAGTAATATTCTACTTGGACACTGTTAAGAGCCTCTCTTCTGTATTTTATATTACTTGTATTGAATCAAGAAGGCTGACACTTGTAACATTTTGGTGCCTTCTAGCAGAAACACAAAGAAATACTCCTAGAAGGATAATAAATAAAGAAACTTTAAAAAAACTCTAAAGAAACCTTTCTTAAAGTTAAAGAAAATCTCTCTTTTTTCCTTTGACAATTCCTAAAGAAGCTTCTCTTAGAAACCAAGAAGCTTCTCTCTCCTTCTTTGCTGATCCTGATCTATATCATACCTAGTTTATATTACATGAACACTGAAAAAAAGATTTACGACTTCTAGAATAGATCTATATCATACCGTAGCATGAAAAAAGAAAAATCACTCTAAATTGTCCCAGACTAAGGAAAATCTATTTTATATTATACGAACTTTCAAAGTTGAATTTAGGCACAGACTATATCCTATTAGTTAGAAATTAAAGCTAGCAGCTTACTGCAACCCCCAGATTAGGAATACCTGAAGAACGAGTACCCTATGAGCCAAACTTGTAGGTGTAAGGACTCTAATCAGCTAGTAGCTTACTGTGACCCCAGGATAGGAACACCTAAAGGATGAGTATCCCACGAGCTAAATTTGTAGGTGTAAGGACTCTAATCAGCTAGCAGCTTACTGCAATTCCCAGGAATAGAAATATCTGAAGGATGAGTACTCTATGAGCCAAAGCATAAGTGTAAGGACTTTAACAATAGTAGCTTATTGTGAATCTTAACATAGAAAAGTTAAGCGAGGATTACCCACAAGCCAAATATGTAGGCATAAGTAATCCCAAACTCTAATCTGTAGTTTCAGATACCTCACAACCCAAAGTGTAGAAGTAAGGTATCTTATTACTCAACATATATGAACTGAGTATATCAGATACATATAGAAAAAATACAAGCACACAATTCACGACATTAGAATACAAGTTAAGTATATACAGTATTTCAAACTCTAGACCCAGATTTATTCTGTCAGCTATGTTATGCAGGAACAAATCTTCACTGATCATATTGCAACTTTTGGTATTAGTATAAATGAACCTACTATACCTAATTCTATTCTTAACAAACTGCAACTGTATATCTAGAATTAACTAATAGCTCTACCTACTCTAGAGCCAGAGCAGCAGCACGTGATATAATATTTAGTTGCTAATATAATACCCCTATAGAGAATTCTAAAAACATTGTTGAAATCCTTCTTGTCAAATATACTCAATACACTCTACAATCTCATCTTCCTTTTGGCTTTAAAGCTACAGCCTTTGATACCTATATTGAATTCTCAGCTAGTGTCTCTTCCCTTAACCTTTATCTAAATAGAACCCCAGCAGAAGCTCTAGGTGATTTTAGTTCTCTTATTCCTAATGAATATACTAGTAGCTTTGATTATTTTGAATATAGCCCTGTAGTTAGTGAATACTTAACAGATCTAGAACAAGCTATAACTTCTGCAACCTATTTCTCAATCTCTTTAATCTCCTATAATAAAGATACTACTCAAATACAATTCTCTCTACCTGATAGACAACAAACCTCTACTCCACCTTTAACTAATATCCTTCTTGGATTTCCTGTCTATACACCCTCTCCTCAATTCCTCTCTACTCTCTCTACAAATACCTCTAACTAATAATATTTTAATCTTAATATTAATTCTCGAACAGCAATAACTAACTTTATTTATCAGTTTACCTCTACTACTATCACATCTAATAGGAATCTTCTAATCTCTGGAAATTATCCTCAAGCTAACCTAGACCTCAATAACACTTCTTCCTCATACTATACCCTACTCGACTCTCCACTTCCTTATCAACCTATTTAACTCCTAAACTAAACCAATCAACTCTTCGATAATATTATCCAAATCTTAGATAATTTTGGAATTGATCACAATCTTTTAAATAATTAGGAAAATCAAGAAGACTATAATCTTGATAATTTCTTTAATATTGAAAACAATAACCAAAAAGCAGAAAACCAACAAGAAAACTCAGATCACAAAACTATTCAAACAAATGAATCAGAAGAAGATATAGCTAAACGAGTTTTACAAGATGCTACTATAGCTATGACTATATTAGCTTGAGCATTAGGTACTAGCAGTGAAAAACCCTCTTTAAAATTAAATCTTTTCGAGATAATAGAACTCAAGACTCTATAACAAGGTTGGATAATTTTGAACAAGCAGCTAAAGCTAATAGATGGAATGCTATTTGACAACTTGAACTTGTATTTGCTTATCTAACTGATAATACTTAGGAATAGCTTCAAAGCTTAGTTAATGTTTCTACTCATTATAGATATCAACAGTATGAGCAGATAGTTAATAGAAATAATATCTATAGTTTTTACCACCTGTTTAGAGAAAGATTTTGCACCACTTAACAAAAAGCTACCTGGCAAAAATAACTCTTTGCTATACAACAAGGCTCAGATATAGTTGACACCTATGTTAACAAATTTAAATAATTAAAAGTATAAGTTGAATCAGAAGATAATTTCCTAGCTAGTTTTCTAACTTAACTCTTTGCACAGAGACTTTAACCAGAATATTCAGTAAACATTCAAGCTTCAGAATCTGCAAACCTAACAGCAGCAATAACTGCAGCATGACGATAGGAAACTAGAACACTTATAGTCTCTAAACTAGCTCCAATACAGATAAAGTTATCAAACAACTCACTAAACAAATCACTGAACTAAGCACAAACCTCGCTGAGAAACAGACTACTCCTACCTCTAAACCAATCTACTACTTAAATAACTCTAAGAGAAATAGATTTGACAACAATAATTAACAGGATACTACTTACTATTATTGTAGAAGTAAAGGATACTATATTAAAGATTGTCATAAACGAAAATAAGATTTTTGATATAATTCTTACTCTGACTCTAGACCTAGTTACTACAATAGTTCCTGCTCTAACAATAACTATAGGTCAGATAATAGAAGAAATAATGATCATTATTATGATCGTTCTTGATCTCAAGAGAGAAACAGATCATATAATGACAACAGATACTATAATAATTCTAGAAATAATAATAGAAATAGAAGCCAAGAAAGAAGTCACTTAAGAGATAGTTACAAAAATAGAAACAGAGATAATAATAGCAGAAGTAGATCCCGAAGTTGATTCTCTACTCTTTACCTTAGAGAAGCTTATGTAGCAGATCTTATTAATTATCATTATGAACAATTTGAATCATACTTCTTTAACGAGTCATTACAAACCACTATGGAAACCTACTTTGCTACTCCTTCTTCTAACACCACTATTCAGACTTCAACTCATACTATACCTGTAAAATGCAACATTAAAATTAAGAGTAAACCCTATCAAACCATTATTAATAGCGAAGCCTCTATCAGTATAATCTCATATCAGATTGTTAAAGAATTAGAACTCAAGATAGATACTTGCTCTTCTAGCTTAATTCTATTAGCTGCAGGATCCTCCATTAGATCTTTAGGAATAATTAAGAACCTCCTTATAGAAATTGAAGGAATAACTATTTCAATAGATATAGAAGTTATAGATACTACCTCTTATTCTCTTCTCCTAGGCAATGACTGGTCTCAAAAAGTCAAAGCTATGTATAATTGGAAAAATAGTACCTATACTTTAAAATGAAATAACAAGAAAATCTATGTACCTACTACTTATAAACAACACTAATCTTTACCTACTCAACCAACAGTAAAGAAACAATATGAATTAGACCAATTTAAACAAGAATTTCTATTCCAAAAAGAAGCTTATACTCTAACTACTACAGATCCAGAAACTGATAACTAATCTTAGATAACTCCAACTCCTAGACTCAAAAACAAACTCTCGATAAACAATTAATACAAAAGATGTGAAAACTGTCACTCAAATAAACATGTCTTTGCTGACTACTCTGATAATCAATGCAATAGATGCAAAAAACTAGAACATATCTCTAAGTATTGCCTTCGCAATTCATCTAAGCTAAACTATTGTAAAGTATGTGATAGCACTGAGTATCAATATGCTGATTGCTCTTATAACCGTTGCTATCAATACAATGAGTTAGGACATATTAGTATCTATTGTTCTCTTGCTGCTCTCAAGAAGAATAACTAACAGTATAAATGTAGATATAGCCAAGATGAAGTAGAAGACAGATGAATAATTTACTATAACTATAAAAGAATAAACTATTGTTGTAGATGCAAAACCCCTCAGATGCTAGAGGATATTTGCTCCTTAATGATACTCTAGTATGCAAAATTTGTTGAACTGATTTTCACTAACAACTTCCAAGAGAAGACCCATGAAGCATAGAATATTTTACAAATAGTGATGGACAAGGCCTTCTCACTAAATGTACCTTCTGTAAAGAAGAATATATTAGGATCAGAATGTATAAGTTAGATACAATCTAAGAAGATTCTTAGTTTTGTAACCTCAAACATTTTTATGCATACAAAACAGCCTAAAATATAGAATAGAACTCCAACTATAATCTATGAACCTGAATATGTCACTATACTAAATCTACTAGAAATACAAGATATACATATGACCTTAATCAAAGTAGAATGTTTTGCCTTGCTAAGGTCAAGTTAGGTCAAAGTCATTAGAATATTAGAGAAGCTCTAGAACCCCAAATGAATGATTAATCTAATTAGAATTACTCAGATGATGATATTAGTATTATCATAAGAGCACCTTATATAACTCTTCAGAAACAGAACAAGAAATCTTAGATTAAATCTTACAAGAATCTTTTGACTAATCTTACGCTGAATTTGATTACTATAAAGCAATAGAAAACCTCCAAAAGAATTTTAACAATAGAGTAGCCTTTTATAAAAGTTGCTTTATATCTAAGCAGAAAGTAGAGCTCGAACAATATGAGAACTATTGCCAAGAATGTCATGAAGAATTAAACCCTAAACCCCAACTAGAACCATAATTAGAAGATCTCCTTGTTCAACCTGACTTGTTCCCCCTACCCCAAGTTCAACCTAAACCTGACCAGGATAAACTCATCAAACTATTACAACAACAAGTCAAATAACAAGCTCAGATTATTACTCTTCTCTAAGCCCAAGTTAAGACTTTTGAACACCAAGCTCAGACTATTGAAAATCTTCAAAACAAAGTTAATAGTTTCAAAAGATTTCACTAACAAATAGAATATTTATATCAAGAACAATTTGCACAAGTAGATAGTGAATAGCCTACTACTTCGACCTCCTCCTTAAATTTTTAAACTATCACAAGCAAGATGAAAAACTACTTAGTGACTCAGATGAACTTCTTTCAGAACTTGAAGCTTTAGAAACAGCTCTGAATAATAATTTACAAAAGAAAAAAATATATATACTCTCTCAAGAAATAGCTTCAAAAACAGGAATGTTAACTCAGACCAAGAAACAAAATTCAAACGACTTTTTAGAGAATTTGCAGACCTCTTTGCAAAAGATATTACTCAACTAGTTAGGACTAACTTAGTAACACACAAGATATATACTGAAAATGTACTTTCTATAAGTTTTTGACCTTACTCAGTATTTATTACTGAACAAGCCTTTATTAATGAAGAAGTACAACAGATGCTCGATAACAACTTAATTAGAGAATCAACTAGCCCATAGGCATCCTCAGTTGTATTAGTTATGAAGAAAAATAGAAAGAAAAGATTTTGTGTAGACTATAGAAAACTTAATGTGATAACAAAGAAAGATTCTTATTCTCTTTTTCATATAGATGAACTTTTAGACTCCCTTGCAGAAGCCACATATTTTTCTACTTTTGATCTTATGAGTAGATATTGACAAGTAATAATGCATCCCGCAGACAAAAAAAAAATAGTATTTATTACTAAATATAATATTTACAAGTTCAATATAATGCTATTTGGACTATGCAATACCCCTGCAACTTTCTAACATCTTATGAATCAGATTTACTAAAGCATAGCCTATAAATATGTTGTTATCTACTTAGATAACACTAATGTATTTTCATAGATATTTGAAGACTATATTCAACATCTTCGTGAAGTATTTACTAGAATCAAAAAAGCTAGACTTAAGCTTAACTTAGAAAAATATACTTTTTGAATGAAATGATTACCTTTTCTAGGACATATCATAGAAGCTAAAGGAATCTCACCAAATCTAGAAAAGATTATAGCTGTACAAAATATCCTCCTTCCTACTAATGTAACTCAACTTCAATCATTTTTAGAACTTGCTAGATATTACAGAAGATTTATTAAAAGATTTTCTTCTATAGCCCAATTTCTAAATTAGCTATTACATTTAGATACTAAATATGAATAGAACTAACAACACAAGAAGCTTTTGATGAACTCAAACAAAGATTAGTCATAGCCTCTATTTTAATCTACTCTAATTACAAAGCAGAATTTATTCTCTCTACAGATGCTTTTTATGATAGATTTGAAGCAACTTTAAGTCAAATTGCAGATAATAGAAAAGAACATCCTATTGCCTATACAAGTAAAAGTCTCAAGAAAGAAGAAGTCAACTATGGAACAACTGAATTAGAATGTATTGTCATAGTATAGGCAATAGAATATTTTATAAATATTTTGGAACAAATCATTTCACTTTAGTCACTGACCATTCAGTCCTTCAATAGTTAAAGTCCTCCTTACCTAAAGGATAATTAGGAAGATGGATAATGAAATTATAATTTTATCACTTTACTGTGATTTATAAACCAGAACAAAATATTCCAATATTGATGCACTTTCTAGATTAAAGACTCAGACACATTCTCCCTCAACTCTAAAGAAATGAATTTAGACTACTACTAAAATCTCTTAGAATACTTAGAAACAAATGAATTCCTTTTTAACTTAATGAACTTTGAAAAACGGACATTAATTAAACAATTCAGATTTTTTTTTTTTATTATTATTAAAGTGGTTTATATTGCCAAAGGAATTTTATTAGAATTGTATACGAGATATACATTAATAGTCCCTATTGTTTGTAATTACATGAAGAGTATACAACAAACCATATATATAACTTTAGTCATTATCTAATTTAAGTAGTCCACTGCACAGGTGATTAGACTACTTGATTAGTTCTACATTATGCTGCTATACCTGTAACCCACCTATGAGTTATTTATTTAAATACTCTGTTAATTAACCTATACAAATCTAACCTAATGTTACCGCAATATCTAACCACTTAAACTAGCTAGCTTATTACAGATTCATTTATTCAGAATGGCTTAGATCCTCTCAGGATATATTGTACCTAATGCATTATAGGTATTGCAAAGCTAGTTAACCTCAAAGCATACCTACTAGAGTGGTCTATACCTATTTTACAGATTCATCTAGCTTAGACCCTTGTAGATGTTTGTATAACCCCAGTTTCTACTGTGACTCTTCACCAGTTTTCTTTATTCTATAATCTCAGATATTTCATGAGGCAGATCCTCCAAATTCAGTTAGCTACTAAGCCAAGTTAGTATTACCAATCCTCCTTGTAGACCGAATTTATATGTACTCAACTCGATCTGCATCTTTTGATGATAGTTTCCTTTCTGGATCAAGCATTAGCTGATATAACTGTTGAAAGCTGTACTACTTCACTAACTCAGAATTTCTACTATGCAGGTCCTGCTCATAGATCCAATCAAGATTTATTCATATAATGTTACATCTCGCCAAATACCTTGTCATACTTCTAATATTGAATGATATTGTTGCAATATGATTTATAGGGTTACAACTCCAGAAACAGACAGAGTTTACCGTAAGTTAGGTACAAAGATTTGAGTAATTATTCAAATTCATCGACAGTAGGATTTGAACCCCAGACCTCTTGCATAGCAGTTTGGCAACCTAACTACTACACTAAGATTACCAGACCTACAATTCAGATTTTATGAAGTTAGAAACAGAATATTATATAAGAAAAACTGAAAAAACCTAGATAAATTAATTTGAGTAATTAGATGGACAGAAGTAGAACCTATTCTCTATATGATGCATAGTATTCCAATAGCTAGACACTTAGGAATAGATGCTATATACTACAAAATAGCAAACTTATACTATTGGGACCAAATGTATAAGAATATTAAGAATTATATCCAAGTGTGAGAAGACCAAAAGAAAAGAACCTCTCTACCCTATTCAAATAGAACATGCTTTTGAAAGAATTAAAATTGACTTAGTAGGACCTCTCCTAATTACTAAGCAAAATAATCACTATATTATTGTTGCTACTAACTATTTAACAAGATAGCCAGAAGCTAAAACTGTATCAGATGCAGACACAAAAACTCTCACTAAATTTATCTTTGAAGATATTGTTTGTAGATATAGAGTATCTCAAGTAATACTCTCAGATAATGGAAAGAATTTTGCTAGTGAAATAGTCAGAATACTTTATGAAAAGTTTTTAATTAAGCATATATTTTCTTCTCCTTACTATTCTCAGACAAATAGAATAGTAGAAAGATTAAATAGAATACTTTGCAACTCTCTTGC
>CAJVPM010002212.1:0-10286 GCA_910592325.1 Scutellospora calospora | reverse complement strand
AACAACTCAGAACTAAACACACAAAATAAGAACACATCCAGGAATAGCAATCCACCTAGATTTGTTTTTTTCAAGTAACAATAGATACCACATTATATCAGTATATCTACTATCTAATCATCTAAAGCTCTTTATTTGTATATAATGACAGATCAATTTGTAGACATTAGAAGCAAAACAAAAAAACTAGCATATTATAATACTCTGAGATTTTAACTCACATATTCGATCAAACAAAAAACAATTTACTCTTCTAACTAATTTTTCTCATAATAACTATACCAGCCTCTTGCAATTTCACAATATAACTATTTCTACATGGCAAAACAACTGCTCTAGTTTACAAATTGATAATATATAGGTTTTACTAAATATAATACTAGATCTCAATTCTCTAGATCTGATTAACACAATTTAAATCTCTGATAGTGACTATTTAATTATATGCATGACCTGGCATACAGACTTTCTACCTTCTGCCTCTAGGAAAAAAGCAAGAAAAGGAAAATATACTTATATGATAAAATGACAACAGAAAACTAGGAGAAATTTGAAAACAAAGTAGACTCCCTAACTCAGCTGTTGTCACAAAGCACAGATATTAGTACTTTAAATAAACAATAGTACATATAGTTAGCAGCTATTAAAGAAGCAACTAATATATATATTCTATCTACGTTTAAAAGACCTAAACCCCAGTATATACTATCCCTCAAAACTTCTAAGTTACAAATAGCACTCAAACATATTAACAAATATCTCCATAGTCTAGTCTCAACCTTATTACCTATAGACATTACATACTGGTTAATTTCTTTCAACAAACATATCACAAAGGCAACAACATTATCAGGTATACCTATATCTCCTCTAACACCTATCTCTATCAGTTCACTAGTTAATTCTGATTCCCAAATCACATATTACAGGCAGATCGTAAAAGTAATAAGGGCTCTAAAAACAAGTATATAGAAAAGCTATAATACTGAAAAGAATCTAAAACAATCTGAATATATTCAATATTATGTTCAACACTATCAAACTGATTTCAAAAATAATACTTCATATATGATCAATAGTATTCTTAAACAGAATACAGACAACGTTAATTTTGAGAAAATAATTTTATCAGATACTATTATTACAGACTATCAAGAAATAAAAGAAGCTACTTGTCTGTATTTCTAAAACTGGACAAAGTTTAATCTCCCAGATAATGAAGAATGGACAAACTGGAAACCCTACTATGCTCCAAGATTAAACATACAAAATAATATCTATACTTCTTTAATGATCCCAATTACAATAGAGGAACTAATACTAGTAATTAATGCTACACCATTATATAAGGCTACTGGACCATTAGATATCTCAAATAAAATGCTACGACACCTATTACAAAAAACACTACTGCTTCTACTTAAAATTCTAAATATTTGTATACTCTTAGAAAGTATACCAAATTAATGGTTAATATCAAATATTTGGCCTATCTCAAAAAAGGTAATCTATGACTTTGATCTGAATCATATGTATCTAATTACCTTAATTGATCATACTCAAAAAGTGTTCACAAAAATACTTACTAATAGACTCACTAATATTCTTGATAGAAATAATATTCTCTTATTACAAAATTATGCAGCCTTTTCTCTTTAATCAACTATTCAACCTATTTCTCAACTAACAACAATTATTGAACATACTTTTACTGCACAAAAAAAAATCTGGCTTTTGTTACAAGATATGTCAAAGGCTTTTGATTCAATATATATACCTACTCTTGTCAAAGCAATAGAATACATAAAATTACCATCTTCCTTTATTAATACAATAATCTTTCTATTTTCAAACTGTTATAATCATGTTATTATCTCTTATAGCACTACAAATCGATATATTGTTCAAGATGGAGTAAATTAGGAAGAAACAATCTCACTATTATTATAGAAGATATATTACGACTCTTTAATATCACAAATACATAAAGAACATACTGGTTACCAAAGTATAATTTTATTTCAACCAAATTGAGCACCTGTTTATACTTCAATCATGACATACATGGACGACTCTTTGTGGATAGCACTAACAAGATCTAAACTTCTACAAATTGTTGAGAAAGCAGAATCCTTCTACAAGTTTACTGTAATCAGAGTTAATTCTGTAAAATCTGTCTTAGCAACTAATTCCACACTCATAGATAAAACAATTAAACTTAATAATGAGATAATTACTGCGATAAAAAAGGATGAACTATTCAAATATCTAGATACCTAGTTTTCTCTATCATGCAATCCCTCAAAAAAACAGAAAATATTTATTTCTGAAGCACGATCTAGTCTCAACAAACTCCAACATGCATTTATAACTAAAAAACAAGCTATATACATAATTAACAGTATTATAATTCTAAAAATTACTTACTGATTATATAGCACATTTTTGTCATCTTTGCAACTTATTTCACTTACTCATATATATACTAATATAATTAAATACAAAGCTAAATTATTATGTAGAATACTAAATTCCTTTCTATATTATCCTGAAATATACTCGTTGATAAATCTACCTCAAGCTCAAAACTCTCACTTGATTTCAACTTTAATAAAGAATTTAAATCATACAACTTTCGAATTCTCTTTTCTAAAGATATGACTATAACAACTTCAAGATTCTACAGCTTTGAACCTCTCTATCCTTACACATATTCTAACTTTTTTACTACAACAGCTCCAAATACATACAGCTCAATCTATACTTGCAGCTTACCTCACTAATATACAACTTATAAAGTATGAAGATAATAACTAGCTAATCCCTTTATCTCTGAAGGGCACCTCAATTAATCTACTATTAGAACTTTATCCTTGTACAGCCTTTCTCAAACAAAAGCTAAATAACCACTCTATTTTCTATATAAAACAATTCTTTAACTATAGCAACATGAAGCTTCTCAAATAGCATGAATTTCACTACAACATTCAAAAAATCCCACATGATCAAATCCCCAAATAGTTTTTAGAAATACAAGAATTAATTAGCTTAATAGCCAACCTAACTACATCATATACTTACCCAAATCTGTTTACTCTAATCAAATAGAGACCAAAGAAAAAAACTTAGATAATGACATCAAATCTAACTATAGACAAAACTAATTATTTTAATCAAAAAGTTACTATAATATGACATTACTTTCTCTCTTCAAACAACAAACTAACAGCATGTTAGAGTTATGAACTAAAAGATGCTACTCTAAAAACAAAAAAATGTTTTTTTCAATATGATACTAGAAATCTTTATGCTATTCAAGTTGACTTCTATAAAAATCTTCATGCTAATATAGCTGACATTTCTCTAGCTCTAAAAAAAGCTATATCAACATATGCTACAGTAGATACTACAATGAAACTAGCTTTATTATGTCTACTAATAGCATTTTCAATATTTCTACAACATATTTGGAATTTATTGGTAGTAAGCAATAACTCCAAACAGCAATGCTCATTATATATAATTACAAAACAACAAGATATCTTCTACAGTAACTTCTCGTTAGCAACTTGTTATATTACAAATAATAAAATCACTATTAGTATCTATAATAGTAACTAGCCTAGTTAGTTACAAGCTTCACTAACTATTCTTTTCTTTTTTGTATCAACTTTCTTTTCAGGTACAAATATAACTGTTATATCAAACAATGCAAATTTACTAAAATCAATTGAAGAAATTCAAAACACTCTATTATACCAACTTAGTTTATTAGAAAAATTTAAACTTCCTTATATACTCCTTACAACCAAAGTAATTATAATCTCTTTAAATCTAATGCTGCTATTAGACAAGGATCTTAGATATAGCAACAAACCAGATCATATAATTGAATTAGATATTACTCCTTATAAGCATCTCTATAATTGATATATACTATGCTTATTATCTACACTATGTGTTTATAATACTCGTATAATATTTAAATACTTGCTGAAGATAACAAACAGTACTATTTGAGTAAAACAAAACAGAATACAGCAATAGACTCAAAGATTCAAAGATATCTGTTGGACAAGTATATTGAGCTACCTATCATTTAATAAATGACCATTATCTTTACACACCAATTCACAGTTCTCAAAACTAAAGAACTTCAAAGTAAAAATAATCACTGGAGAACTCCTAACTCATTTAATACTCCATCAATAGAATTCTTCTAAATATAAAAATTATTTATATGTTCACTGTGTATCTTCTCTTGAAACAATAGCACATTTGCTCACTTGTCCTTATAACTCTTTATCTATTGATAGACTCCTCACTGATATAATATCAACACTAGCTACAGAAATTGAATTATCTACTACTAATCTTACTAATTTTATTAGTGCTTTCAAATATCTTTACATTCAAAACGATGTTCCAATTAGGTTTATTATATCAACAACTCTAGTACTATTTGAAAGAGACTATTATAGAATCGAATTTGCTTCATTATTATATTATTTAATTATTTGAACAATATATGAAAAACTCTGGTTACACTTACAACAAATTATACATACTTCAGCTTTAATAACACCTGCTCCACTTCTAGCAGTCACTTATATTTATACTAATTCAATTTCTACTTTGCAAATTAAATCTAAGATATATCAATATATTAGTAATAGCCAATTATCTATTGACTAGTTGCATGAAGACTAGAGGTTTACAGCCTTTTTAGCACAGCTTAGGTTAAGAGTAAACTAGCTCTTACCTCTACTTCTCTTATTCTTTTAAATATATATGTACACGTTTATGTATTTCTTTATTTGATAATAATAAAGAGTTAGAGGATAGACCTCGTTGTATAAAAAAAAAAAAAAAAAAACTCTATACCTCTAAAAAACTTCTCTAAACTCTAATACTAATTTAAAAACTAACTTTAAGTTAAAAAAATTTAAGTTAAAAATTTCTATAATAAAACTTATAAAAACTTAGAAAATTTAAAAAACATAATAAAAACATATAATAGATACAAAACATTATAGATATGTTTTATAATAATTGGTTTTAAATTATAAAATTTTTAGATTTGTAAATTAAAATTCAGATAAATAAGTTAGATTATAAATTTTATATTATTAGAAACAATTTATTAATTTTATATATAGTTTAATAATTAAAAAAATTTACTTTATAATACTATTAATTTAAATTAGACTAAAAATTTTAAATTAAACTAGATAAAATTTTAGATTAAAAAATTAAAGTTTTTTTATTTTTTTTATTTTAGATTAAACTTTAAAATTTTAAATTAAATTTGAATTTAATTTGAATTTTTATTTTAAATTAGATTAGTTTAATTTTAAATCAAATAAAGTTTTTTAATCTATTTTAGAATATTAGTTATAAATATAATAACAAATATAAAACTTTTAAATAGACTATTTAAATTAGACAATAACTAAAAATTTATAAATAGTTAATTATATATTTAATAAATAATTAAAATATAAATAACTTTAGATATATATTAACAAAAAATATTTAATAAATTCTAATAGCCAAAATAGTTATTTTAATATCAAAAAATAAAATAAATAAATATTAAATAAAACAAATTTGATTAGCTAAATATGTTATATTAAATATAAAAAATAAACAACTATAAAATGTTTTAAAATATTCTTAGTATAGTTAATAATAAATTTTAATCACGTGATAAATTAAGATAAAATATGCTTTTTAGTCAAAAAAACTATTTTAAACATATTTTCTAAGCTTATTTTCTCTAATCTTACTAAAAAAAACAAGTTAACAATACCTTCTAAATTTTATTATTTTAAAAAAATATTTCTAAACTTTAGATATATAATTATAATTTATATATTTAAAATACAATAGATAATTTTTTAAATTAGCTAATAAATAGCTTTAAAAAGTGATAACGTTGTAGTACATTATACTAACTGTAGTATAGATAAATTACAATTCATTGAAATTATATATTAAATATTGTGTATATATTAGTTAGTTTGTGGTATACGGTAAATTTAAAATTTAAGAACGGTTAATCAAGATTAGAAATATAAAGTTTACTATAAATGAATAAAGTTTATAATAAATAAAAGGCTGATTTATAATTTATATAAGATTACTTTTATGATAGTGATTAAGATAAACCTATATATCTATCAATTTCTAAATTTCTTGGTGAGTAACAGGAATATTGACACAAATCCAATATATAACTATAATTAAACTTCTAAAGAAGCGAAAAGAAAGTGCCAATTAATTATCCAAATTTACACATTCAGGTAACTTTGATTAATTAATTTATGTAGTGAGAACTTTTGAATATGATTTTAACCTGTTCTGCAGAACTTAGCAAACATATTAAGGTCATAATTCTAATAGAGGACGATAATACTAAAATGACGATGAAACACAAAAAAGAATATTAGAATATCTCGAGCGTTAAAATGATGGATCGACGATTATTACAAATATATTAAAAGATTTTTAGAAGATAGTTCAATTGATTCTATCTCAAGTTTGGCACAAAAAAAGTTTTATTTTAATGATTGCACTACGTTGCAGGGCCACCAAATTCCCTTATATGCAATAAAATCATTCAATCAATCATATTGTTTTTTTTTATAGTGGTAAAGTTCGATAATTAATGGCATCTTTGAATCATACACCTTCGTTATCTGACCTATTTTAAGTTGAGCTTGAGTTACGTAATACTCGGATAATTTGGGAACCAATACTAATAATGGTTAGAAGGTTTGACCAATTTTTTTTATCGCAAAATCTTAAAGCTGATGGTTCATGAGCGATGGCCCTTGCGATGATGTTTATACATGTTAAATGATTTCAATAAAATGTTTTTTTTTTTTTCTCGTGTGTTTCTGTGATTGGCTTCGTAATGCTGAAAAATTTTCCAGAATTAGTTTCTTAAAAACAAAAATAAAAATGTGATTAATATTATTGAAAATTCATTGCACCAACCAAACAATTTATTGATTTAATTAAGTTTTTTTTATTAATGAATGCTACGTACTATATATCGATATTCACAATGACATATATATGCAAATACATCTTTAAAATAATTATACAGTACTGCAGTGTGGTGAAATCATTTATAAACCCAGAAACCTATATATAGTTTTATTACTTATGCACAGATTTAATATATTTATAAATAGATTATAAATACAAAAATAACAGTGAATATATATAAGCGTCACTAAACTTTAATTTTAAAACTCAAATATCAATACGTAGTGATATTGTGCAAAAAATAATCATCTTTAATTAATAAATATTAAATCTTTCACAGACCAAAAACATTTTTCCTATTAGAATGACTATTAAAAATGAATTCTTCAAATACGTTAAGTTACAATAAACAAAGCTCTGTTTATTATAAAGAAAAATATAATTCACTTTCTCTGCCTTCTCCTCCGCCTTTGCCTCATGAATCAACATTGGGGGGACTATTCGGGATCAGTGAAGTGTCGCCTAAATTTGACACGATAAATAATGCATTGTTTAATTCACAACAAAATGAAATGGCAAATACTTTTTTTCCTCCTATAAAATATTTATTAGATTCATCAACCGATAACTTAGATCAAGTTAAAAAGACAGAATCGACAAATAAAAAGATACCTTCACATTGCCTTTCTAGATTTTCATTATCTAACACTAAGTCATCTCCACTTAAAACGAATCATATTGTATCCGAGTTAATATTTGATAAAAGTCTTACAAACATTTACAAAACCTTTGTTAATAGACATCAAAATACCTTCAATAATAATAATAATCCTCATCCTACTCAAGTCACCCTTAAAACTGACAGTTCTATTATTAATTCACCTCAGCCTGCACCTAAACCTGAATCATATGAATTTCTTTCAGAAAAAGATATAAAACTTAAAACTCAAGAGTTAAATACATTAACAACTCATCGATCGTCACAACAACGTCCGAGAAGTGGTCAAACTAAACGCTCGGGTACTTCAGCACCTCAACGTAAACGAAAAGGAAATAGCTTGTCTAGAGTAATGGCTGACCAAGGACTTTTAGAGTCAGTTTTCAATATTAATGTTGCTTCAAATGATATAAAATCTGTTCGAATACCATTGCAATTTGACGAATTGATGTCTAATATCAACGCGCTTGACCTTGATAATGATGTATTAGAAAAGATATCACCTGAAATTTCATGGAAAGGACAACCATTATCTATCACACATCTACCTCATAATAATGTTCTTCACCCTACAGAGGCACGTATAGTGTCTATTCTTCGTCTTACGCCGTTACAATATTTAACAGGAAAATATACACTTGTTTCAGCAGCCCATCGATACGCTCAAAGGGCACTCCCATTTAAGAAAAGTGATGCACAAAAGCTATTGCGAATTGATGTCAATAAAGCTAGTAAATTATGGGAATTTTTTAATCAAGTTCATTGGATCTAGGTCGAAATTGAAATTTTTTTTTAAAATATAGTAAAACTACGGGGGCCAGAAATGCTAAGAACACATTAAAATGCGGGCCATGTGAACCGGCAAAAAAAATTATTTTATCAGGCCCATTTAGGCCTCCATACAGTAATAATAAAAATTTTTTATTTCAAGTTTATAATTTTCTATATATCAAAACAATTCGGTACAACTTTTTTTTCGGTTTAGCGTAATGTTAACGTTTTATGTAAATAATATTTGTATAGATTTGAATATATATATATTTTTTATTCTATATAATTCGTGTAAAAAAAAAAAAAAAAAAAAAAAATTTCATCATAATCCTGCAATAAATTGTTCTTTTAACATTTTATGAATTCTTTGTTATAAGTTACATATAAAAAAAATATTGAACTAGACTTATAAGTATTATACCAAGATTTTGAATCTTTGTCAAGTATTTATGATTGAAGCATTATTTTAATTATGTTTCAGAGAATTCTTTGTAAAAATCTATTTAAAAAATTTGATTCAAAGTTAATAGCAAAATTTTAATTGTTTTTTCCAAATAAGCTTAACATCAATAACATTATTAGTCAGCACTCATCAAACTTTAATTCGGATCCTCCGGGTTGATTCCGACATTATTAGTCAGCACTCATCAAACTTTAATTCGGATCCTCCGGGTTGATTCCGGAAATTTTTTTAAATATTAAAATCTCACATGATTTATTTTGATATAAAATATATAAAATTAGTTAAAATTAGTTAAAATTAGTTAATAACGATAATAAGGTTCCGGTAAAAAATTCCAAAATAGATCTTACATTAGTCCTTACGCTTTCCCTTAAATGAGAAGGTGATATTTCTTACAATAAAAAGTTGTTTAAAACTGAATGAATTAATTAAAATACGCCTAGTAAATAAATTTAAATTTCGGACTTGTTTCCCTATTATAGTACGTATAAACTAAATGTTTACAAATAAAGAAATTTATAAAAGGCCAATGCGCAAACACGTTTAGGAATTTTTTAGTCAATGGCATTATGTGCGAGTTCTGTTTCAAAAAAATAATATAATAAAATAAAATAAAATGACGAAATATCCCTTTAAAATATTGAATTTTTTTTTTGTTTATCCTCATTTTATGATGACATTTTACTATAATACTATATTTTTAAGCATAATTCGTCCAGAGATTCTAAATCTGGAAACCTCTGAGCCAAATTTGAATTCCTCGTTGCATGCTCTTTGAAGCTTTAAAACTATTCGCTAGCTTATATAAGTTTCAAAAATGGTTCTATGGCTTAAAGAGTAATTAAAACGTGTATATTATTTACTGCATATATGTGATTTGTCTAAATATTAAAATAATTTTTATTACCGGTAAAATAATTTTATTACCGATAAAATAATTTTTATTACCAGTAAAATAATTTTTATTACCGATAAAATAATTTTTATTACCGATAAAATAATTTTTATTAAAATAATTTTTATTACCGGTAAAATAATTTTATTAAAATAATTAAGGATTAATTCTGACCAATTATTAGAACATCGTATTATTATTATTGAATTAAAAAATTTCAATTTAAATGACGCCATAGTTGTCATCGGAATATAATGCGACATTTTAACATATTGAATAGTTCTAATACGTATTCTCATAGGCTTTTTTTGACAAATAACCCGGATCTATGCGAAAATTTACAAAGTACAAAATAACAAAATATTTGATTATCTACTATATCTTTTAAGAAAATACACACCGCTAATATTTGGTAGTGAAACTTGATCATCAATTATTACCTA
>CAJVPM010002211.1:0-10286 GCA_910592325.1 Scutellospora calospora | reverse complement strand
GAATACTACAGAAAAATTAGAAGAGGATCTGATACTAGCAGAGTCTAACTTTTCTCTTGAAAAAAGTATCTGGACACCAAGTAAAGATAGGTGTAAAGAAAAAAAGATTATAAGAGCAAAAGTAGCAGATATAAAAGTACTCAGAAATAATACAAGCTATAGAGAAAAGTCTTTAAGGTAGTTAATAAGAAGAAATGTTCATCTCAAAAAAATATCTGAAAAATTTGAGCAAGGTAACTTGTAGTATACTTTAATTTTTGACTGCAAGAAAGGCTAAGAAGAAGCTAAGAAGAAAAAAAAAAAAAAGAAAGAAGAGTATAAGCAAGCCAAACTAATTCGTAAAGAAAATCTAAAAGAGAATAAGACTGCTCAATCTGCAGAAAGCCAAGATATAGAGATTACTACCACAAATATTAAAGAAGTAAGAGAAGAATAGGCAAAAGCAGAACTAGAAAAAGTGCTAACAAGAAGAAAAAAGAAGATTATAATTACTTCAGAACAACAAAAATACATAAGTAATGAAAATATTATAATCTAGCAAGATTCTAATAACTCAAATGAAAATAGAGAAGAAAATACGATAATAGTTTAGAATTTATCAAACAAGGCTAAAAGAACACAGATTTTTGAGATAGTTTGATTTATGAGAAGAGTAGAACATATAGAGATAATTAAAAGTATACAAGACAGAATGCGAGCAGAAGTTAAATTTAAAGCAGGCACCTTTGATGAAAAGAAAAAGAACGAGACTTGGTGTTTGCTTTTTGCAAACCAGATACTAATAAGAGTAATAGCAGGTACTAACAATTTTGATTTACTTTATACAAGAAACAGGTTTAGCAAAAGACTCCTAGACTTATCAGAGAATACGAACAAAGTACTACTATAGAGACAAGTTAAAAAATCTGAAGCACAGCCACTGCATATCTTCAATAATGCTAATAGCAATAATATGAGTAGTGCAATAGTATACTTCAAAAACAAAGAAGATATGATAAATATCTCTAAGTTCTCAATGTACTACTACAACAACAAGCTGAGATAGGCAATCACAAGAAACCAAGAAGGAGAATTACTAAAAACCAAAAATCTAAAGTCTCTGAAGAAAGTGAAGTAGTCCCAAGAAGAAGTAAAAAAAGCTTAGAGAAGAGAAAGGAGATCAAACAAAAACAAGAAGGCAAATGCTCAAAACATGTACAAGAAAGAGTACAAAAAAGAGAAAACTACTCGCAAGAAGCCTTAATTAGTTTAGCTCTAAATGAATACAAAGAAAATTGAAACAAATATAGAAAAGCACAGATTTCTTCAAGTAATAGTGAGGAAGAAAGCTTTAAAAAAGAAAAGAGAAGTAGCTTCTAAAAGAAAATAAGAAGCAACAAAAGAGAAGAAGGGAATAGTCAAAACTTTTATAGAAATTATAACAGATCTCTAGATCATATAGCTTAGCTGATGCAAAATTTAAAGAAAAAAATTAGAAATTTAGGTACAAAGTTCCCAAATCACTCCTAATTTTCATACTAGTTGAATCAGAGAAGTCCTTGTTTAAGCAAGAAGGAAAACTTGTTCAGCAATACAAGGAATATTCAGTCAAAGAGCAAACCACAACAGACTTTAGTTTATTAAATATAGCTATACACAATATCAATAGTTTTAAAGCAAACAGTCATAAATTAGAGTTGCTAGTAGAATGGGCTTTAGTAAATAATATAGATATACTAGAAATTAATAAAACAAATATTTCAAAGCAACAAGGCAAATTTTTATGCAACAAAAGAAGCAACTATGTAGGTTTTTGAACTGGAGCATATGAGAATAAGTTAAAAGACACAGGAGTAGGTTTATAAGTTAATAAAGTATAAGTTATTAGTTATTAGTTTATATATACTACCAATTGACAAAGAAGAGAAGAAAAGAATCTAACAACAAGTAATTAGAAAAATAAAAGAATGCGAAAGAGATCAAATCAAAGTTGTAGTCATAGAAGACTTTAACAATATAAGATCAAATGAGCTTGATCAAAGCAAAGAAGTCTCTGATAAAAAGCAATCCCTTTCTCTTCTTAAATGGCTAGAGAGCTCAAGCTTTAAAGACATATTTAGAGCAGTACATTTACATAAAAAAGAATTCATATAGTCAAACAAATTATTAGTACAAGAAAAGATTATATATGGGCCTCAAAGAAGCTTTGTCAGCATACGATGAGATATGAGATAATAGAAGCAGAATATGTTACAGAAAGTGACTATAGAATTGTATCAGCAAAGATAGGTACAGATATATAACAAAAAACAAGATCTTAAGCAAAAGAAAAGAGGCTAAAAGAAAAGAAAAAAATTCTTAAACTAAACAAAGCACAAGAAGAGAATTGGAAAAGATATAGAGCAAAGTTAGATAAGAAACTAAAGAAAAGGCTATAAATAGAGTCTAATATAGATCTAGCAAAGAAAACTTTGCAAGTAAAGGTATTGATGAATTGTGGGATACAATCTCAAGTAGTATCTTAGAAAGTGCATTTGCAAATCTGCTAAGTCAAAAAGTATTAACAAATGGAATATTACCAAAGAAGACAAGAAGTAGTGATAAGGTTTACAAAGATTTGAAATGCTTAGGCAAAATTTGCTATATATGTTTTAAAAAAGCAGAACAGAGTATAGATGAAAAAGAGTGTCAACAAGCAAATAATAAAATCAACAGACTTAATAATGAGTATAAGATACAAATAGATAAGGTATATGAGATACAATGGACAAAAGGAAAAGGAGAGGAACTCAAAGTATGGTAGAAGCTCCTTAGTGCAAAAGTACAACAAGAAAGAAAGAAAGAAGAGTTATTAAATATAAATATATATATAGATACTTATTGCGAAGCAATCCAAAGTGAACTAAAGTATATACTTAATAATTTACTTAAGAAATTCTTCAAAAAAAATCAAAATTGATAAAGTGATGAAAGTTATAGGAAATAAGAAGATGTTGCTTACAGAAGAAAAAGAAGTAAAAATGAAGTAAGAACACACTTTATAAAGCAGTTCTGAAAGCGAATTACAAACCAAGAATTCTCCTTCACAAAATGGATAAAGGCATATAGTCCTATAAAGAAGTTAAACAGAAATATATATAATAGTCTGCTTAATATAGTAATAGAAGAAGAATAGAAGAATACTTTCAGCAAAACTAAAAACAAATTTGTATTGGAAGTTTCTGATATTAGCTATCAACTAATCAAGAAAGCAGAAAAGCTGGTGCAAAAAGTTTTCATAATACTAGCAAACCGGTATATAGCTATAAGAGATATTCTACTCAAATAGAAATTAGGTCAACTGTACTCTATTTCAAAAAATGAAGAGTAGAATTATAATCTATCAAATATTCAGCTGATTGTTTTACTAGAAGCCTTCTGAAAAACAGTAGTAAAAATAATTAGTAAAAGATTAGACCAAATATTTGTAACTTATAAGGTACTAGAAGGCTCTAACTATGCAAGTCTGTTAGGAGACAGTACAGCAGGTTCTATATATATTATAAACAATATTCTAGAAGATGCAAGACAAAAAAACAAAGAAGTTTGAGTGTTGTTTCAGGATATAAAGAAAGCATTCAACTCAGTAAGTCTTGAAATGATAGAAAAAATATTAAGAAGAATCAAATTACTAGAATTGATGATAAAATTCTTTATTAGCTTATACAACAAAAGGAAAATTAAAGTAATCACTGAGTATAGACAAACTAATGAATTTGAAGCAAAGGATAGATTAGATCAAGAAGAAGTAGTATTACCTTTAATATGACATATATTCTATAATCTATTACTATACTTAATTCATAAAGAAGAAAACTTAGAATATGTTATTGACTCAAATTAGCTTCAAGATTTAAGAACAAATAAAACTCAAGTATCATGCTGGCAACAAAGTATCCTGGCATATGCTGACAATACAACATAGATAGCTAGATCCAAAGAAGAGATGCAAAAGATAATTGATATCTCAACTGAGTTTTATGAGCTTAATGATATTGAAATAAATAGTAAGAAGTTAGAGCTCTTAGTATTAAATCACAAAGTCAAAAACAAAAAGCAAGATAATATTTTAGAGATCAGACTAGGCAAATTTAAAGAAATAGTATGAGCAAAAAAAGGAAAAGAAGCAATTAGACATCTAGGAGTTTAGATTTTAGAAAAAGGTGAGAAAGAATATAATGAATTAATAATTATAAAGGAGGTAGCAAGAATATACAAAGCAGTATAGTGAAAAAAAGCTTCAGTTAGCTAGCTAGTCTACTTGAATAATAGTGTATTATTACCAAGTATTGAGTATAGACTTCAAATCTTATTCCTCTCAAAAAACATATGTAGATATATATAGAGACCTATTTGGATATTAATTAAAAACAAGATGGGTCTAGCAAAGTTAGCTTCAAATAGCATGTATAGCTATATCAAAATTTTAGGCATGCATATAATCTGGCAAAACTAGTTAGCATACTATATTATAGAGCTAACTATATATATGAACAGACCAAACAAATTAGGAGTAACTACTAGAATCAGAATAAATAAAACACAACTAAAAAGCATGTGTTTAGATAATTTTACTAGTAGTAATGAGAAGCTTGAAGATATTAAGCTCAAGTTCAATCTAGCATTCAAAGTAATAAGTAAAGCAAAAAAACTCAGATTTAGCTTTCAACAAAGTAATGTATATGAAAATAAACTAGACATAGGAGGTACTAGCTTACTAACTATACTAGAAAGAAAAGAAGTAACCAACTACAAAAATAGTAATAATATGAATATATTTATATTTGAGCAACTAATCAATAATGAAAAGAATACTTTGTTAATATAGCAACAAGTAAAGTATATTAGAGGTCTTAAAAGTAGAGGATGTAAACCAAACTGGTTTAAAAGTATAGAGAAAAAAGTATTTAAAAATAGTAGCTCAAGGAAAATAAAAGAGAATTATCAGATAGAAGCACTGAATAGAATAGCAATAAAGTACACAGATAAAAGAGTTTCTGCAGACAAGAGAAAGAAAGGGTAGATAATCTTTGAGAAAGGAATAAAAGTAGAAAGTGGAAAAGTAATAAAAAAAGAGTCCAAAACACTAATTGTAGAATACTGGCAATTAGTAGCTAATAATAATAATAAAGTTAATACTACATTAGAAAAGTATAAAGACTGTAAACTAGGAAGGTATAATAACCAAAGCTATATAATTAAACAGAAATATGAAAGTTAGCATTAAGTATTAGGAAAAGTATATAGAAATGGAGAGGTCTCACATATGAAAATTTCAGTTTCAGCTTGCAAGAAAGATAGTGAGTTAGGTAGTATAATAGCTAGCAGAGATATTAGAAATATAAAAATTTGTATTGTAGATATAGAGAAGATAGTTATACATAGAGTAGTAAAAGATAAAAAGATACAAGTAAAACTATGTAGATTAGCTAGAATTATTAAAAGAAAAAGAGAGTTAGATATATACAGATAGTTCACTAATTATAGAGACAGTAGGAAATAAAGAAATTAAAAAGATGGGTATAAGATAGATTATAGCAGACAATAGTAGTAGTAATAGTAGGATACTAAACTGGCCCTCTTCAACTCATACTGAATTAGGTGCAATTTGGACAGTACTACTAGTTGTACTATATGGAGCAAATGTTAGAATCTTCTTTAATAATAAAGTAGCAATTGAAGGAATTCAGAACTTTTAGAGTCTAACAAGTATAAGAAGCAACTTTAAAGCCAAAAATTATAGTGTAATTAACCAAATTCTAGACTGTTACAAAATAAAGAAAATTGAGCTAGAGCTTATTAAAGTCAAAGGGTATAGCTCAAATATATGAAATGATAAAGCAGATTGCTTAGCAAAAGAAGGAATTATATCTGACTTTATACTCAAGACTCAAGAAGTATCAATGAGTAAATTAAAATTATTTTCTGTTTGGAAAGGGAAAATAATAGATACTGCACTTAGATCCTTTATTAATTTAACTATAACAACAGTAAGTGAGAATGCATGAGCAAACTTAAATAGCATCAAACTAGTATTAAATCAGAGAGTATCAGATCTGAGCAACTCTGATGTGAACTAGAACACTACTTAGAGTGTACTAAAAAGCTAGCAGGGTAAAAGATATACAAGTATTAAGAAAAGTAATACACTAATATTTAGAATCAAATGCCTAAACAAGCTTTTATCTACAAAAGATATATGCTATTAAAAGAATCTTATATTTTACAAAAGCAAAACATATATTGTATGCTATGCAAAAGCAGAGTAATTAGAATACTTAGCAGAATGCCAATTGTATCAAGGGATTTGGAAAAAAATAGAAGCATTTATAATGGAGGAGCTAGAGGAACAGCTTAGCTCTAAATGGGAAATTACAATAAGAAGCCAAATTTTTAACGAGGCTTTTTAGGTTCAAATATAGAGAATAAGCTTCAAAAAAGAAAACTCCATATACAGAAGCTTACTAGCAAAAGTTTAGTAGCAGAGGCTAAGAACCTTCTAGGCTCAACTTCCAAAGTGAACAAAGCTATTTGCTAGTTTACCAAAATATTCTAATCAAACTTCTTTGAAAGGCTTTGAAAATTTTGCTACGAGGTAATGTCAGAGTGAGAGACAAGAAATGGTATCAATGACAAGAAAAAGAAGAAAAAGTATAAGTACAACTTCCAAACCAAAGTGAGGAAGAAGCAAGAAAATAAAGAAAATCAAGCTCCAATAGGAAAAGAGAAGAAAGAATCAGAACAAGATAAAGAGATAAGAATTCAAAAAGAAGCTAAAAGCAAAGTCAAAAGATAGATCAAAGGAGAAATTAAGGATAGTTAGTTAAGTTTTAAAAATACTTAAGCAATTTTGATACAGGCATATAGTAGCCTTCTGTAAATCTTTAAAGTAAAACCCTGTTTAGATATTCTACTCTTTAGGGAAGAAAATTTGTTATTGTAGCAGATCATATCTGGGCACTTTAAGCAGTCGAGTGAGTCTGGATTTAAGTCAAGAGGGCAGTTGTATAGCTAGTTTTATTTAGTTTATATTTTTGCTATAACATATTTTATGTTTTCTCTTAATAAATGAAAGGTAAGATCGCTTAAAGAAAAAAAAAAAAGAATATTGTTACAATTAAATTTTTTTTAATAATATTAAAAAAAAATAATATATCAAATTTTATTAAATTAATCAACAACTAATTAGACAACTCTTTCCGATGATCACTGGAACTGAAATGGAGTAAACAGAAAAATACTACAAGAAATAACCTCAACTACCTAGCAAGAAAAAAATATTGAACAGCGCGAGGAATAGCATTCTGAACTAGGCAGAGTACAGTCTTTGAACTATTACCGCTAGTTTTGTAAGTGGCCTACTGGAGCTTTGCTGCTGACCTTAGTGGGTCTTAGTTTTTTCTTGGCCTACGGGATAACTTGTAGAGATATTGCAGATAAACTCACTAAACTACTTGAACTGAGTCAAGTAGCAATACACTCCCTCTTCTGGCTTATGATTTTTGGTTCTACCTGGATAAACTTTCTATACCAAAGTTCTACGGCTTTTCCTTTTTTCTCTTTTTTCAATTTTTTTTTTTTGAAAAATAGGGAATTGGGTTTCCTCCTGTAAACAACGATCTTTGTTTATCCTTATCATTTTTGGATTATCATGGAGAAAGCAACTACGTGACAAATTGGTCTGTTTGAATCTTTGTTGTACTACACGTAAGTAACTACGTATGTCCAGTCTCTAGAAAATATGGCTAAAGTACAGAACAGATTAATCAAAAGATGGAGTTTGGTTAGAAATTATATGAGATATGCTTATATTGCTATAACATAATATTTTTGTTCCTGGTCCAGGCTAAAGGGCAACCCTTTTTTTTTCTTTTCTTTTTCTTTGTTTATTTCTTTTTATCTTCTCTTTTATTACTTTTACGTTAGTATTTTTTCCTGTGGCAGGTTTTTACCTACGTAGATGATAGTCATAGATTGTTGCCACTTAAATCTATGCAATTTTTATTTTTAGTTCTTATTGTTATAGTTAGGTTTCTTTTTATTTTTTCTTTAAGGTAGTCTTTTAGGAGGGATAATTAGGAACTTGCTATTGCAGTTAGGATGGGCTGTGAGTTCCACGCCATTGATCTTTACTATCAAAGCATTGAAATATGTGAGATAGTAAAGGGTAGGGAATACTCATTATAGCAGGTTGTTCACAGGTCTGTATAGAAACCGGGAAAGCTATACTTTTGACAAACTGGAAACACTGTCGTGTATAGGGCTTATGATTAGTCCTTAGTTGGTTTTTGTTTTACAAAAATTTTAAATAAAGTTGTGGTCTGACTGCTGAATTTAAAAAAAAAAAAAAAAAAAAAAAAAAAAAAAATTTTATTAAATTAATAATATATGATTTTTACAAATTTAAAATATATGATTAAGATTTAATAAATTAGAGATTATAATTTTATAAAATAACTAATTAAAATCAAATATAAACATATTTAATTTTGATTAGTTATTAAAAGTTTATTATATTAAATATAAAATTTTATTTTATTTTTTTTTTGTTATTAAGAAGTTTATATTGCTAAAAGAATTTAATTAGTATTGCAAACAAGATTATATATTGATAATCTCTACTGTTTGTAATTACATAAAGAGTATACAACAAGCCATATATACAATTTTAGTCATTATCTATTTTAAGTAGTCTGCTGTATAGGCATTAGACTATCTGATTAGTTCTACACTATGCTACTATATCTGTAACCCACTTGTAAGTTACCTATTTAAATACTCTATTCATTAACTCATACAGATTCAACCTAATATTACTACAACATCTAACTACTTAAGCCAACTAGCTCATTACAGATCTATTTATTCAAAATAGCTTAGATTCTCTTAGAATATATTATATCAGATGCATTGCTAGTATTGCAGAGCTAGTTAATCTCAAAGCAAATCTATTAGAGCAGTCTGTACTTATTTTACAGATTTACTTAGCTTAGACTCTTGTAGATGTTTATATAATCTTAGGTTCTACTTGGTTCTCTACTAGTTAGTTAACCTAGTTCTTTTCTAGTATTTAGCTAGTTCTAGTTACCCTTTATCTAGAGATCTTGAAATCTTCTACTTTTATTAGACAGAGTTTTCTTCTCAGATTATTTATGTAATATTATACTATACTTCTAAGTTTTAATCAATTTGATGCAACTTAATTTATAGAGTTATACTCCCAAAAATAAATAGAGTTTACTGTAATATATTATAAGATCTGAGAAATTATTCAAATTCATTGACAGTAGAATTTGAACTCCAGATCTATTGCATAGCAGTCTAATAATCTAATCACTATACTAGATTACTAGACCTAATTAATTTTTTTTTATTGAATAGTAATTATAGATATTTTTTTTTTTTCAGCAGTTATGCTATGACTTTATTTAGATTTGTTCTTCATAAGAGGAACTATATTATTAAGTTTTATACTATTTAATACCTAATTTTTTAAGCCCTAACTCACCTAGTTATTCTGTAGATACTTATGTACGATTTGCTATAGTAACCTTTGTCCTATATTCGAGTAGTTTATAATCTATAAACTATAACTTAGTATAGGAAGGATGCTACAGCCTATTATGACTAACTTATAATCCAACTACCTAAAATTCACTTCTTTACTTCACTAGCTATACTATCTAATACTATTTTAAGACTAATATTATAGTTTTTTGTATTCTTATCACTGGTCGAAAATGTGAAAATTGACCATGCCGAATGTTAATAAAATTCGGCTTATATTCGTCTTAAAATCGGCTTCCGAATTTAAAAATCGATAATCAAAAATAAACATCAACCCAAAATTAGCAACTAAAATAAAAAATCGACTAATAAATAAAAATTCGATTAGGTTGAATTATAAAAACATTCAGCATAAAATCAGTTCGAATTAAAAAAAATCACCTTCTAAAATAAAAATCAATATGAAATCAGCGTAAAAAACTCAAATCAGCAATTATCTACAATCGACTACCAAATAAAATTCAGAATAAAATCAACTTGAAAATTAAAAAATCGCCTTCTAAATAAAAAATCGACTGAAAAAAACTCAAATCGGCAATTATCTACAATCGACTACCAAATAAAATTCGGAATAAAATCAACTTGAAAATTAAAAAATCGCCTTCTAAATAAAAAATCGACCGAAAAAAACTCAAATCGGCAATTATCTACAATCGACTACCAAATAAAATTCAGAATAAAATCAACTTGAAAATTAAAAA
>CAJVPM010002210.1:0-10287 GCA_910592325.1 Scutellospora calospora | reverse complement strand
AATATTTAAGAGAAATCAGAAGGAAAATAACAAAAAGATAAAAAGGTAAGAATAAAATAAAAAAAGAAAAAAAGAGAAGAAAAAAAAAACAAACAAGGATAAGTGAAACAAACAATAATACTTCAAACTCAAATAGTGTAGAGAAAATAGATAAGAATATAAGGAATCTTAGTCTAGAATTTATAATAGCAAGGAATAGTATGTTAAGGAAAATTGTAGAAAGGTTTAAAAGTTTATAGGTTTAAGCAGCAAGCATGATAGGCTGTGGCATCCTTCTATTGAAATATCTTTAGATACTTGCATAAGAAGACCAAAGGTATAGAGGTCAAAGGTCACTATAGCAAATTGTACTTAAGTACTAAAGTAGTAACTAAATGAGTTAATACTTAATAATAATCACTAGATAGTAGAATATACTAGATAGAGTTTTTAGTCATAGACAAAAATTGATTAAATAAAGTATTAGCATGATTGCTAAAAAAAAAAAAAAAAAAATATGTAAAAATTTAAATTATCACATTTTAATTCAAATATATCAGATTGGTATATTATACTTAATAAGATTACTAATATTATATTTACTAGCTATTATATTAATAGTTATTTTAGTATATATATTTATATTATAATATAATAGAAATAATAAAGATACAGTCACATCTCTCTAAATACATCATATTGGAACTATAATGAAAAAAATTAAAATTTTATAAAGAATAAAATACATAGGGTTTTTATAAGTTAGAGCCAAACTATATTGTATTTTTAGAGAGATTTTACATAGTAATTGTACTTAGAAGGTGTGCACTTCGAGGGTGTGACTGTACTAGTAATAATAAAATTTAAAATATAAGGTGGAGTCAATAGAAAAAGAACCAATTGTGATTATAAAATCATTGAAATATCCATACTGTATAAGCATTTTTACTAATTATGCATTAAAAACTTTAGTCAAAAACCACGTTCAATATGCCATAATTAATTATTTAAAATCTATAAAAGTATATCACTCGTAAAAGGATTCTCTAGAGAAAAAATTCATTTATAATATTAACTTCACTTTAAAAAATGGATTTATTTATTTAGGCTAAATCATGCATATCGCATCGTCCAGTACGAACACACCATAATGGCTGTAATGGTTCGGCTCGTATACCTCGTTCGACCATCCGAAATCTCCAATCATTCAATCTTTTTAACACATCTTTATCAGGTGTTCGTCTATTCCCATTAACATCTTCAGGGCCGGACCATAATATTTCTGCAGCTGCAGAAGAACGTGGCCATAGTTGTTGTTCATAGTTTGTAGGATCTGATTGTTCAGACCATAAAAGTACTTCACCTAGTTAATTGACGGGATTAAAAAATAAAAGTTTAGGTAAAATAGTTTGTGATATTAGCTTATAATCAAAAAAATTGACTTTCACCAAAAAATACCTCCAATAACAAATTTAGCCTCTTCATCTGATAACTCATTTATAGGATTATACGAATATATCTTTTGCCATGTTTTATACGGATCACACCTAAATTAAATCCATAAAATCAAAATTAATTCATTAAAGAATTATTTTTTAAGATTTTAATTTTTATTGTTTCTTCTTTAGTTGTTATACTTACCAACTTACTCCCGAAGGTTTATTACCAAGCCATCCTCCATATCCGCAATCCAAATACCAGTAATCTCCACTGCCAGTTACAACTCTATATCCTTTCTCCACCACCTCTTTCACCGTCATATGATTTTTCCACACCTGGACTATTGTATCTTTCGGTAACTCTAGATTGTGTTCCGTAATCATTTCTTGCCACGTTATTGGTATCTTCCCTTCGTTTTTTATTATCGAATAGAGATTAGTTATAAATTTATCTATTAAGGATTTTTCATTAAGTGATTTCCAGCACTTCAGGTTTACTTCATCACCGCCAGCATGATAGAATTTGTCAGTAAAGTAGGAAGATATTTCAGGAATCAATTCATTAAGGAAAGTATAGGTTTCGGGTAGAGCAGGATTCAATTGGCCACTCGGCGGTTCAGCACTATACTTTTTGAGTTAACGCAATTTTTTGGTAATAATTAATTAGTTATAAAATGTTTCCAGCAGTGAATCCTTCTTTTACATTAGACCATACATTATAATTAAATCGAATTTATAACTACCTGATTCCACTCCGGATACTCATCTATGCACGTCATACTAATTTGAAAAGATAAAATATGATTATTTTTAATCACCAAAACTCATATAATATTAAAAAATTGTAATATAATGTCAACATACATTTCTGGCTTGCTTGCAGCTATAGCATGAGTATGTCCTGGCATATCAAACTCTGGTATAACTCTGATTCCTCTCTACAATTAATAATAATAAACGTTAGTTATAGCATGATTAAAATTTAAAATTATCAATAAAGATCTTAATACATCTCAGCGTATCAATGCAATGTAATGGAATTGGGCTTCTATTTAAATATTTCGAATTTGAAAATTAATATATTGCAGAAAGTATTCGTATTTTTTAATATATATAAACAAAATAAAAAGTCCAATTCCGCCAATCATAAAAATAATTGTTAGATACTTGTAAAATAATACTAGATATTGATTGCATAATTTTCTAAGTTTAAAAGTATAATAAATTATTGATTATCCTACACTATAATTGAATAAACTCAATCACAAAATGCATTGTCAAACAAATTCTTTAATCTCAATCATAAAACTTACCGTTCTAGCATATTCATCAACGATCCTAATATCTCTTTTTGTATAAATCATTTTCTTAGAGTCATATGCTCCTTTCTCACTCAACTCTGGATACTTTTCACTAACTACCGGCCAACTAGTAGCATCCACTATATGCCAATGAAATACATTCATTTTATTCCAACTCATAACATCTAATTTCTCTTAAATATTTATTTTATTATAGTATCTAAACTAGATTTCTTTGTATATCAGCTTGATCCAGAAGTTCTAAAATATGTATCAAAATCTTAAAGTAGACTTTTTTGTACCTATTATTTTTTTTACTTTTTCTGTATTGCTTTTGTTTAGAATCTCTTATAGCTATTCTATGCTTTATATTTGCTTTTTTTCTCTAGTTGTCTTTTGAATAGCTTGCTTTTTCTTTTAAAAGTTTTAACTTTCTTTCTTTTTTTTGTTGTTTTGTATCATTATTCAAATTTCTTCACTTATTTTTTTGAAAGCTTCCTATACTTTATCACCTCAGATAATGTGTTCATTTAACTTTGGTTCTTTGAAGCATCTTTACATATTAATTTGCAATCTAATAAATATATTAAATATTTATATATTTATATAATATATTTATAAAAAATTAAGTTTATTTTTAATTATATCTTTTTTAAAAAAAACTCAAAGTAATTAATTATTTTTAAAAAAATTAAAAAACTAAAACTTTTTAATATATTTATTAATTAGCTAATTAAAATTATATATCTTTTTGTATTATTATATAAATATCTTAGTATAACCTTAATATAGTAATATATATTTTAATATATTCAAAGTTTTTTTAAATATATTTAATATTTAAATATCTAAATATTCAAAATATCAAGTTTGCTACAAACTTTTTTCTATACATCAATTTATATACAAAACAAAAACTAAGAAAAGGAAAAAAGTTACAAAAAACTACTAACAAAATTATATTTTTACAATAAATAACTAGTTGTAACAAGACTATATCATCTTCATTACAAAACAATAACAATAAAGAAAAGAAGAAATCAAAACACTGTAACTATAAAACTTGTAACTTCTATTAGAAAGTTGCTGACTATATCAGCAACTCACTCTCATGACAATACTATTCCTAGTTTCCATATTACTTTCTTAACTGAAGATAACTCAAATGATGACTAGTATAATAATGAATATCAAAAAAAGAAAAAAAGAGAAGAAAACAAGAAACAAAGTAATAATGAAACCAATACTTTTGAAAATAAAAACACAAATATCGTTAAAGAAAAAAATTAAAAAAGTAAGCAATCTAGTTTACCTCTAACAAATACAACAACAGCATGTGACTAGCCAAAAAAAACAACAAACTGAATTGGAATATATACTTAATATAGATTCTACAGATAAATTTTCTAATTTAGAAACAGAGCAGGCTAAAGTACAACAAACTATAACCGTACCCTATGATTTATTACTAAACACAAATCTAATTATGAATAGTGAATCAACAAAAACTATCACAGATATTTCTACACTCCACAAAGCTATAGTCAAGCTCTAATAGGAATACAAGAATTAAGGAGGACTCCCCATTCTGATTTAACTAGACTTATAGATGACTGGATACAGCAAACTCGCCAAGCCCTAGTAGCTCTTAAGAATTAACTATTTGACAAATAACATTGGAATAATCAAGAAATCATAGATGCCTTCTCAAGTTTTACAAAATTAAAGAATTAGTTCAACATAAGTTGCAAACAAAACCAACAGAAAATTCTATTCTACCTACAATCAATACAAAATTATGTTACCAAGACAGAGCTTTTTTCTGGTTCTTTACTAAATGACAAGATACTCATCCTTCTCATCAAATAGAATATCAACAACTATTAACAACTACAATTAAGAGATATAAACAATAGCATAATATATTTATAATTAATAACAATAACAAAGAACAAATCTCAAACATGCTATAAAAAAAGATAGCAATAGACTTATGAACTAATAAAGAATTTTTACTGCTTAATGCTCATGAAATTACTCAATGTATTCTATATATTATAGGGTTTATAAAAATATCAATGAAACAAGATTTCAAGTTTCTCAAAGAGAAAATTCGCAAACTACAACTTGCTTAGCTACTAAACTTACTATCTACACTAAATGAAATTACAGAGGAGATCAGAACAGGCTTATTATTCTTATTACTAATTGCAAACTAAAAGAATATACGTACAGTAGTAGCAGCACTTTGCTATATCTATACCTTTGAATATCTACTAGATGCCTATATTTCTGATACTAGAATACAACTACCTGCATATCCATACTTGTTAAATTCTAAAACTAGAGATATATTTCTAATTACTTCCTATGCAGAGCTCAAAAACTTAAGGATATACAAGCAATATTTAAGAATACTACTTGTTCTGTACTATTCCTTTAGAATACTTTAGTATACTACTACTCAAGTTACTTTTACCATTAATACTACAAAAATTAACTTTTAGACCCTGTGAAATTTTTTCTTTCTACCCTAGAAATATACAACACTTCAAAGACTATATTCATATATTAAGACAAGAATATGCTTTTAAAATATTATACAATGATTATCTTATTAACAAAAGATAACTCTCTGCTAATCCTATATCACTACTTCTCTCAGAGCAGTTCTCCTTTCTGATAGAAGATGCTGATACAGTTAAACAATTCTTAAATACTATTTCTCATCACTATATTATATCTAATCCTCTTCTATTAGCATATACTACAATTAACTATACAGATAAGCCAGATCTTCTACAAGAACCTGAACTAATCACTGAAGTGAACTTCACTTTACCTATCTCTACTTCCAAAGAGTTAGTAATTACAGCAAGAGCATTTCGTGAATTTTATCATTTCTATGCAATACTATCTACATAGATAAATATACCTAAGAAACCTTCTAACTCACTTGTAGCTGACAAGCAAATATCTGATTCTAATAATAAAATAAACACTTTTATTTCTACTAAAGATCTACAATCTACTATTCACTTCCTATTAACTAATTAAGAAAATATTCTAGTAGTAATCCAATTGCTTCAACAATACTTTGAGTTTAACAATCTACTAAACTTTATATTCAGTATTCAAGACCTTTCTCCTTCTCAATGAGACCTCTTTGATAACCAATCTACAGATAATACTAACATACCTATAAGCTCTATAGTAGTAGATGTAAGAAAATTTTTCTTATATAAGTAACTCAATATACAACTTAAACCAGATCACATACAACAAAAATACATCTAACTACAATAATATTATTACTAATATTTTACTAGAGAAAATAAGAATTGTTACACATAAAATTCATAGATTAAATAACTCAACCAAACTATAACAATAGATTTCTTATTATGCAGAAGAAAACCTATATATTGTTTCAATTATAGAAACTAAACTAAAACAATCTGACTAATCTTTTACAAATCCTCTATACAGAATCTTTACATCTAATCACATTTCTACATCAATACAAAGTAGAGAAGCAAGTCTTAGTACAGCTTTAATAGTCTATAACTCTATTTAGAGCTATATTTATAATATTAGAACATACTTAAGAATAGCAATCTACTTAGATTTGTTTTTCTCAAGCAATAATAAATGCTACATTATATCAGTATATTTACTATCTAATCATTCAGAGCTTCTTACTTATATATAATGACAAATCAATTTATAGACATTAGAAGCAAAACAAAAAAACTAGTATACTATAATATTTGAAGATTTTAACTTATATATCTGATCAAACAAAAAATAATTCACTCTTTTAACTAATCTTTCTCATAATAACTATACCAGCTTCTTGCAATTTCACAACATAAATATTCCTATATAGCAAAATAACTGCTCTAGTTCATAAATTGATGATATCTAGGTTTTACCAAATATACTACTAGATTTTAACTCTCTAGATCTAATTAATGCAACTAGAATCTTTGATAGTGACTATTTAATTATACATACAACTTGGTATACAAACTTTTTACCTCCTGCTTTTAAGAAAAAAAGCAAGAAAAAAATAATATACTTATATGATAAAATGACAACAGAAAGCTAGAAGGACTTTAGAAACAAGGTAGATTCCTTAACTTAGCTCATGATACAAAATGCAGATATTATAGATATTAGTACTCTAAATAAACAATAGCATATATGGTCAGCAGCTATTAAAGAAGCAACTAATATATATATTCTATCTATGTTTAGAAGACCTAAACCTCAGTATGCACTATCTCTTAAAACCTCTAAGTTACAAACTATACTCAAACATATTAACAAATGTTTTCATAGCTTAGTTTTGACCTTACTACCTATAGATATCACATATTGGTTAATATTTTTCAACAAATATATCACAAAGGCAACAACACTATCAGGTATATCTATACCCCCTCTAACACCTATTTCAATTAGTTTACTAGTTAATCCTGATTCTCAAATCTCATATTACAAACAAACTATAAAAGTAATAAGAGCTCTAAATACAAATATATAGAAAAGTTGTAATACTGAAAGAAATCTAGAACAATCTGAACATATTCAATATTATGTTCAATGTCGTCAAACTGATTTCAAAAATAATACTACATGTATGATCAATAGTATTCTTAAAAAAATATGAACAATATTAACCTTGAGAAAATAACTTCATCAAATACTATTATTACAGACTATTAAGAAATAAAAGAAGCTACTCATCTGTACTTTCAAAACTAGACAAAGTTTAATTCACCAAATATAGAAGAATGGAAAAATTAGGAACTCTACTATACTCCAAAATCAAATATACAAAATAATATCTATATACTTCTAATAATCCTGATTACTATAGAGGAACTAATACTAGTAATTAATGCTATATTACTATATAAGACTACAGAACTATTGGGTATCTCAAATAAAATGCTACGACACTTATCATGAAAAACACTACTGCATCTACTTAAAATTCTAAATACCTATATACTTCTGGAAAGTGTACCAAATCAATAGTTAATATCAAATATTTGGTCTATCTTGAAAAAGACAATCTATAACTTTGATTTGAATCATACTCATCCAATTACCTTAATTAATCATACTCAAAAAGTTTTTACAAAGATACTTACTAAGAGACTCACTAATATTCTTAACAGAAATAATATTCTCTTATCACAAAATTATGTAGCCTTTCCTCTCTAATCAACTATCTAACCTATTTCTCAACTAACAACAATTATCGAACATACTTCTACTGCACAAAAGAAAATTTGACTTTTGTTACAAGATATATTGAAGGTATTCGACTCAATATATATACCTACTCTTATCAATACAATGGAATAAATAAAACTACTATCTCTCTTTATTAACACAATAACTTTTCTACTTTTAAATATTTTAATCATATTATTACCTCTTATGGCACTACAGATCAATATATTGTTTAAGATAGGATGGACCAAGAAGAAACAATCTTACTACTACTATAGAAGATATATTACAACTCTTTAATATCATGAATACACAAAGAGCATACTAGTTACCAAAGTGCAATTCTACTTTAACCAAATTATGTACCTGTTTATACTTCAATTATAGCTTATATAGATGACTCTTTGTGAGTAGCACCAACAAGGTCTGAATTCTTACAAATTGTTGAGAAAGCAGAATCCTTCTACAAATTTATTGCAATCAGAGTTAATCCTGTAAAATCAGTATTAGCAATGAATTCGACACTCATAAACAAAATAATTAAACTTAATAATAAGATAATCATTGCAATAAAAAAGGATAAACTATTTAAATATCTAGGTGTCTGATTTTCTTTATTATGCAACTCTTTAAAAAAATAGAAAATAATTATTTCTGAAGCACGATCTAGTCTCAACAAACTCCAACATACACTTATAACTAAAAAGCAAGCTATATACATAATTAATAGTGTTATAATCCTAAGAATTACTTATCAGTTATATAGCATATTTTTGTCACCTTTACAACTTACTTCATTTACTCATATATATACTAATATAGTTAAATATAAAGCTAAATTATTATGTAGAATACCAAACTTCTTCTTATACTATCCAGAAATATACTTATTGATAAATCTATCTCAAGCTCAAAACTCTTACTTAACTTCAACTTTAATAAAGAATTTAAATCATATCACTTTCGAATCCTCCTTTCTAAAGATACAATTGCAAAAATTTCAAGATTCTATAGCCTTGAATCTCTCTATCCTTATATATATTCTAACCTTTTACTACAACAGCTCTAGACACATATAGCTTAATCTATACTTGTATCTCACCTTACTAATATACAACTTATAAAGTATGAAGATAATAACTGGCCAATTCCTTTATCCTTGAAAAGTATCTCAATTAACTCTCTCTTAGAACTCTATTCATGCACAGCCTTTCTCAAACAAAAGCTAAATAACCACTTTATTTTCTGTGTAAAACAATTCTTCAACTATAGCAATATGAAGTTTCTCAAATAGCATAAATTTCATCACAATATTCAAAAAATCTTATATGGTCAAATTCCTAAATGGTTTTTGAAAATATATAAATTAATTAGCTCAATAGCCAACTCAACTACATAATATACTTATCTAAACTCATATACTTTAACTAAATAGATACTGAAGAAAAAAATTTAAATAATTATACCAAATCTAACTATAGGCAAAACTAATCATTTTGATTAAAATGTTACCATAATTCAATACTACCTTCTCTCTTCAAACAACAAACTAACAGCATACTAAGGTTGTGAACTAAAAGATGTTACTCTAAAAACAAAAAAATATTTTTTTTAATATGATACTAGAAATCTTTATACTATTCAAGTTGACTCCTATAGAAATCTTTATACTGATATAGCTAATATTTCTTCAGCCCTAAAAAAAGCTATACCAATATACAACTTAATAAATACTACAAAGAAACTAGCTTTATCATATCTACTAACAGCATTTTTAATATTTTCACAACATATTTGGAATTCATAAGCAGCAAATAATAACTCTAAACAGTAATGCTCATTATATATTATTACAAAACAACAAGATATTTTCTGCAATAATTTCCTTTCAGCAACTTGTTATACTACAAATAATAAAATAGCTATTAGTGTTTATAATATAATTGGCCTAGTCAGTTACAAGTTTCATTAACTATTCTTTCTTTTTTTGCATCAACTTTCTTTTTAGATACAAATATAATGGTTATATCATATAATACAAATTTACTAAAATTAATCGAAGAAATTTAGAACACCCCATTACACCAACTTAGTTTACTAGAAAAATCTAAACTTTTATATATACTTCTCACAACCAAAGTAATTATAATCTCTCTAAATCTAATGCTGCTACTAGACAAGGATCTTAGATATAGCAACAATCAGATTATATAATTGAATTAGATATTACTTCTTATAAGCATCTCTATAATCGATATATACTATGTTTACTATTTATACTATGTATTTATAATACTCATATAACACTTAAATACTTGCTG
>CAJVPM010002209.1:0-10288 GCA_910592325.1 Scutellospora calospora | reverse complement strand
TGATTATGTAAGTTTGTTAGTTGAGTTTGATATATAGGATTTTTGATAGAGTTTTGGATAAGAATTATGTCTGAGGAAGGAATTAGAATATTTGGTAAAGCAGGTGTTAGAGGTTTTGTTAGGGAATGATGAATATTTTGTAGTGCTTGTAATTCTTGTTGATTTATACTAAGTTTAAATTAGTTGTTTTCTTTTTGAGTTTTGTATTTTAAGTTGATTGTTTAGTTGTAGTTAATCTGTATTGTAGTAGGTGTTGAAGAGATGAGGGTTGTATTAGTATTTGTTGAAATGATTTGATAGTTTTGGAATATTATTTGAGTTTGTGAATAGTTAATTATTTTTCTAATTTTGAGGTCTGGAAGTGATGTATAAAGAGTTCATAAATTTTTGTTCGGGTTTTGTAGTATGATAAGGTCGAGTGTATTTAGAAAGGGATTTGTTAGTTCAAGGTTTAGATTAGGCCAAACCTTAAGTATTAGAAGTGTAGTTATTTGGTTTATTATATATTTGTACTATTTAGGTATTAGCCCTTAGGGGGATTTGTAAGTTCAGAGATAGATATTTTTCCATAGAAGTAGATATTTATTATCTGCTGTGAGTAACAATTTGAGAAAGAGAATTTGATTATTTTTGAGACTAAGAGTTGTTGCAGTGTTCAGATTTGGAAGAAAGTTGTAAATAGAGTTTAGTTTTTGGGTTTGGTCGTAGTATTGTAAATTTGTGAAATATGAACTGTTTAGTGATATATTGTTTTTAAATATAGAGATTAGTTGATTAATAATTGTAAAGTTTTAAGTTTTCCTTTGGTTAGAAAGAATAATCTTTTTTGTAAGCGTTAGTTGCTATATTTTGGTTAGCTATTCTTTAATACGAGCTTGTGTGATTTGAGAAAGAAGTATATTCGAGTTTAAATATCTGTTTATGTTGCTACTGTTTGTTAAGAATAAGAGCTTATTTAGAGTAGGTATATTGAGTAGTTAAGGGTTTGTGAGGATGTTGTTATTGGTATTAGTTGGTAAGCATAGTATATGTTTGATGCTTTTAGTGAGAGTACTTAATAATTAGTTAATTTTTTTCTGAGAAAAAGAGCAGATTTGAAGAAGATATTCAATAGATGGTGATAGAATTGAGTTGAACAACCTTGATATGTTGATTAGAAGAAGTTTTTTATATTGAATAAGATGAGTAAATTGGTTAATTTTGTTAGTAATTATGTTTATTATTAGTTTGGATGAACCATTTCTATCTAGGAATATACCAAGATATCTAATTGTTTCATCTGGTTTGTGTAGTAAGATAGGTTGATTTTTGAAAGTTATAGATTAGTTTGGTAGAGTATTATCAGATTGAGAATTTTTTGTTTTGGATTTGGAGATATGAAGGAGATCTGATTTTAGAGGATTAATTTAAATGTTATTTAGTTGATATAGATTTGAAACATCTTGAAGAATTTCTTAGAGATCTGCTTTAGATTTGCAGTACCAAACTGTATCATCTATAAATGCAAGAGGAGGTAAGTTGTATCTTTACAAAGCCTATAATATATAAAATATATTGAGTAATTTTGTAAGTATCAAGAAGAGAAAAGTCCTCATTAGTCTAGAAGTCTATTGCAATCTTTTTTTTTAGCATATCTGAGATTTGTTCTTTGTTATTATTATTAATTATAATTGCATTATACTGCAATTTGTATCTCTTGATTGCAGCATTCAGAAGTTGTTGATATTTTATTTGATGAGGAGGATGAGTATCATGCTATCTTGTAAAAAACTAAAAGAAAGCTTTATCTTGATGATATAGTTTTGCATTAATAGCTAGTAGAATTGAGTTTTCTGTATATTTTGTTTTTTTTTTGACGTTAAGATGAGTACTTAGCTCAATTTGTTTATTGCGAATTAAATTATCTATTACAATTTTTATATTATAATTTCAAACTAATCTATATTACTAAATTAAGCTTAGGACTTACAGTACATTTACATGCACTATCTATCCTTGTATAGAACCTACTAGAGTAGTCTATAGCCTACAACTATGTATTACCTAGATTTCTATAACCTCTTTCTTTTCAAGTATGACTACTATGCTGTATTCACTATATCTCCCCATACTTCTTATAAATAACTCCCAAATTGGTAACTGGATAAGACATTCGTAACCTCACAGCTACTTCCAATTTGGTGTAGTTTGGATTGCCACGACAACGGTATTCTAAGATATAGACCTACTTAAATGTAATGTCAGAGATAAGTTATATGTATACCAATTTCTATTTATAGGTACTTCTGTGTGTTGGTGGGGTCCAGAATATGTTTTGCAACATAAGTTACTTCTAGCTATAGATTTCATAATACAGATGTACTACTACCACATAATTGGTGTTCTGAAAGACTGGTGTACCTTTGTGTTTCATATTACTACTACTAGCCTGGTATATCACACCATTTCGAGTTTTTACAAGCGTACCCCGAATTTTGATCTGCTCTCTACATTTGTAGTAACCTTACTTGATTAGGAGAATTATAGTTACCTTTATCGGTGTTTGTATAACCCCAGTTCCTTCCGTAGCTCTCCACTGGTATCTACTTTAGATCTATCTGATATTTTACAGGTTAGATCCTTCCAAATCTAGTTAGCTGCCACACCAGGTTGGTGTTGCCGATCAGTGGATTGAACTTACTCGCACCTAGCCTATTCTGCATTTTTCTAGAGTCTAAGTTTCATTTCGGATCAAGTATTAACCAGCTTAACTGTCGAAGGCTGTACTACTTCACCTACTCAGAATTTCTACCATACAAGTCCCTCATACTCGTATATTCCATCAAGATTTATTCGTGTAATATTATGCCTCCTCAAACACTTATTATACTACTAATATCCAGTGATTTGGTGTAACTTAACTTATAGGGTTACAACTCCCAGAAATGAGCAGGGTTTACTGTACCAATTAAGATTCAAGGTCTAGGTATAATTCAAATTTCGTCGACAGTAGGATTTGAATCCTAGACCTCTGCATGGCGGTCTGGCAACCTAACTACTACACTAAGATCGCCAGACAACTTTCTGTAAATTTTGTTTGTAGTTTATATTAGACTAATTCTTTAATTTTATCTAGGCTAGAAAAAGCATTTACAATTTCTTAGTTGTTCTAAAGTTGTTTATTGAAAGGCTGATCTTTAAGAGTTGATAAAGTTTAACAAGTTTGCTGTGTCCAGTTATTAATAAGTCTAGTTAAATCAGGATGAGGAGTTCACTTTGGTTCTTGTGTTCCTATTAAAGTTTGGCTATAGCTTTGTTAGAGTATGAAAATTTCTGTAATAGTACTAGTTAACTCATTATCCATAATCAGATCAGTGCTCTGCAATAGGTCATGAGATGTAGTTATTGTTTGTTGTATTTCAGCCTGCTCTATTTCTAAATTAGAAAATCTATCTGCAGAATCTATATTAGATATATGATCTAATTTGGTTTGTTGTTTTTGTGGCTGGTCATGTGCTATTAGTATTGAATTGTTAGAGTAAACTAGATTGCTCACTTTTTTAATTATTTTCTTCAACAGTATTTGAATTATTTCTTTCAGTAGTATTGGTTTCATTATCTTTTCTGTTTTTTCTTATTTTCTAAATATTTATGAAGCAGATCCTTCTAATCTAGTTAGCTGCTAAGCTATATTAGTATTGCTATATTACCTAGTATAATAAACTTACTTGCATTTACTCATCTATATTCTTTATATATAGACCTCTTCATCAGATCAAGTATTAACTAGTGTGACTATTAAAATTTGTACTATTCTATCTAACTCAAGATTTCTACTATGCAGGTCTTCTGCTTATAGATCCTATTAAGATTTATTTATATAATATTATATTTCTTTAAATATTGTATTATATTTCTAATATCTAATTAATATTAATATAATATAATTTACAGAGTTACAAATCTCAGAAACAGACAGAGTTTACTATAAGTTTAATACAAGGTTTGAGAAATTATTCAAATTGTTAATAATATAATTTGAACTCCAAATCTATTATAGTAGTTTAATAACTTATCTACTATACTAAATCACTAGACTTTTATTATACAAATTGATTTTTATTTATAATTTTTTTTTTCTTTAACAGTTGTACTTTATATATTTATTAAACAAAAGAATTACAAATAGCTAGTTTATATTAGATTTAACTAAATAAGAACTTGTAATTCTCCTTTTATATATCTAATTTTTTAATAGAAAATATGCTTAATACTCTATTTATATACATACTCAAATATAATTTATTATACTAAAAACCTTCTTAATATAAAGAAAAAAAAAAGTCTAGACAATATTATCTGACTATCTAAGAAGTCAAATATTGATAAAAGTATAATAAAATTGTTATATAGTAAAAAGCAAAGCTATATACTAAAAATATAACTCTTTCTTGTATATCAATTTCCACATAAAACAAAACTGAAAAAAAAAGAAAAAGCTTACAAAAACTACTAACAAAACTTTACTTCTATAATAAATAACTAGTCACAACAAGTCTAATATACTTCTACTACAAAATAACAATAAGGAAAAAAAGGAACAAAAATACCATAACTGCAAAACTAGTAACCTCTATTAAAAAGTTGCTGACTATGTCAGCAACATACTCTTTTAATAATACAATCTCTAGTTACTACAACAATCTCTACACTAAATACAATTCAGACAATGACCAATACAATAATAGATACCAAAAGAAGAAAAAAAGAGAAAACAAAAAAGATAATGAAACAAATACTACTAAAAGAAATAATTCAAATACTGTCGAAAAAAATAATTAAAAAAGTAAGCAATCTAGTTTACTTTAACAAATACAATACTAATAGCACATGACTAGCTACAAAAACAACAAACCAAATTGGATCATATATCTAATATAGATTCTGCAGATAGATTTTCTAATTTAGAAATAGAGCAAGCTAAAATACAACAAACAATAACTATACCTCATAACTTATTGCAGAGTACTGATCTGATTATGGATAATGAGTTAACTAGCACTATTACAGAAATTCTTATACTCTAACAAAGCTATAGCTAAGCCTTAATAGGAACACAAGAACCAAGGCGAACTCCTCACTCTGATCTAACTAGACTCATTAATAACTGGACACAGCAAACTTGTTAAGCTTTATCAACTCTTAAAGATCAGCTTTTCGATAAACAACTTTAGAACAACTAAGAAATTATAAATACTTTTTCTAGCCTAGATAAAATTAAAGAATTAGTCTAATATAAACTACAAACAAAATCTACAGAAAACTCAATTCTACTAGCTATTAATGCAAAACTATATCATCAAGATAAAGCTTTCTTTTAGTCTTTTACAAGATAGCATGATGCTCATCCTCCTCATCAAATAAAATATCAACAACTTCTGAATACTGCAATCAAGAGATACAAATTGCAGTATAATACAATTATAATTAATAATAATAACAAAGAACAAATCTCAGATATGTTAAAAAAAAAGATTGCAATAGATTTCTAGACTAATGAGGACTTTTCTCTTCTTGATACTTACAAAATTACTCAATGTATTTTATATATTACAGGCTTTGTAAAGATACAACTTACCTTCTCTTGCATTTATAGATGATACAGTTTGGTATTGCGAATCCAAAGCAGACCTCCAAGAAATTCTCCAAGATGTTTTAAATCTATATCAACTAAATAATATTTAAATCAATCCTCTAAAATCAAATCTCCTTTATATCTCCAAATCCAAAACAAAAAATTTTCAATCTGATAATACTCTACCAAACCAATCTATAACTTTCAAAAATCAACCTATCCTACTACATAAACCAGATGAAATAATTAGATATCTTAGTATATTCCTAGATGGAAATAGTTCATCCAAACCAACAATAAACATAATTACTAACAAAATTAACCAATTTACTCATCTTATTCAATATAAAAAACTTCTTCTAATCTACATATCAAGGTTGTTCAACTCAATTCTATCACCATCTACTAAATATCTTCTCCAAATCTGCTCTCTCTCTCAAAAGAAAATTAACCAATTATCAAGCACTCTCACTAAAAGTATCAAATATATGCTACACTTACCAACTAACACCAACAACGACATTCTCACAAACCCTCAACTACTCAATATATCTACTCTAAATAAACTCCTACTCTTAACAAACGGTAGCAATATAAACAGATGTTTAAACTCAAACATATTCCTTTCTCAAATTATATAAGCTTGTATTAAAGAATAGCTAACTAAAATATGGCAACTAATGCTTACAAAAAAGATTATCCTTTCTAACCAAAGGAAAACTCAAAACTTTACAATCATTAATCAACTAATCTCTATATTTAAAAACAATATATCACTAAATAGTTTATATTTTACAAATTCACAATACTATGACCAAACCCAAAAACTAAACTCTATTTACAACTTCCTTCCAAATCTGAATACTGCAACAACTCTTAGTCTTAAAAATAATCAAATTCTCTTTTTTGAATAGCTACTCACAGCAGATAATAAATATTTACTTCTATAGAAAAATATCTATTTCCGAACTCACAAATCTCTCTGAGGGCCAATACCTAAATAGTACAAATATATAACAAACCAAATAACTACACTTCAAATACTTAAGGTTTGGTCTAATCTAAATCTTGAACCAACAAATCCCTTTCTAAATATACTCGATCTTATCATATTACAAAACCCAAACAAAAATTTATAGACTCTTTATACATCACTTCTAGACCTAAAATTGGAAAAATAATTAACTACTCACAAATTCAAATAATATTCCAAAACTATTAAATCATTTCAACAAATACTAATACAACCCTTATCTTTCCAACACCTACTACAACACAGATTAACTACAACCTAGAGTTAATACTTCAATCCAGTTTTACTATATAAAATTCAGATTTATTTATTCGAATTTATTATATCTAAATTTTACTATATTATATCATATTATATGATATAGTAATATATCTAGATATATAAATCCAGATTGAAGTATTAACTCTACTACAATCAAACAATCAACTTAAAATGCAAAACACAAAAAGAAAACAACCAATTTAAACTTAATATAAATTAACAAGAATTACAAGCACTACAAAATATTTATCATTCCCTAACAAAACCTCTAACACCAGCTTTACCAAATATTTTAATTCTCTCCTCAGACATAATTCTTATTCAAAACTCTATCAAAAATCCTATATATCAAACTCAACTAACAAACTTACACAATTAAATTTTATCTTTTAATTCCACAGACCTCTATTTTTATACAGATGCCTCAATTAAAAACTCCTAAACATCTAATATCAAAACAGGCATCGCTTGAATTCTTCAAAATAATACTAGAATAAAATTTAATATATTTATACTATTCGCACCAAACTCTACAAGAGCTGAACTCGCAATATTTATCTATCTATTCCTAACCCTACTATCAAACTACAATATACATATTCACCTTGATAACTTAGCTACAATCCAAATACTCAAAAACAACTTACTATACAACTACTTAACTCAAACCAAAACAAACAACTAGGATATCATTCATATTCTTAACTACTTAATTCAAAAGAAAAACATCTAATTTACTACTCACAAAGTCAAATCACATTTTAATAACTCTTTTCATAATATCGCTAACTCTCTTGCCAAACAAGGTACTCATAAAGAAGAAATTCAACTAAATACAGAACCCTTTAACTTACCACTATTTTTTACATAGAATCAAATTTCTATATTATTCAAAATTTGTAAATTCTACACAAACATAATTTCAATTCAAACTTTTAACAAACTTTTATAACTTTAAACCTTTCACAATCTACAACTATTTAATATTCTTCAACTTATTAATATAATTAACTCACAAAATAATAACTTAAACCTATACTCATTTAGAAACAAAATAATTCTAAACAACTTACCAACAATGACAAATCTAAATATTCACTACCCATATTTTTATCTTACATCTAACTACTCCTTCTACAACTAACATGAAAATACTGAACATTTACTCTCTTGTATACTGCACTCAATAGACTTACAAAATATACTCATAAATCAAATAACAAATATTCTAAATATGCTATCTACAAATACTACTTCATCACAAACTATTTTATAACTAATCACTTCATGTTACAACCTCCAAAATTTAACAAATACCTTCATACTCCTTATACAAGGTATAATTCTTAACAACTGTTATACTCAAATAAACCTAATACTCAAAAAATCAACTAACAATTTCTTTATAAATCTCTCAAATTCTCTACTCTCTTGGTTCAACAATACAATTTGAAAAACCAGAAATCTAATACAACACGAATAGGAATCTACTCGAGGAATTACTCAAAAATCCAAAAAAAATCTAAAACAAATCTACCTCCCTCAAACTTCAACTTTACCAAATTATACTACACCTTATAATTACAATATAGACAACTATATCCAAAAATACTTACTACAGAACTACTCCATATTTAACTACTTTTACTAATTATTCTTCTCTTTTTTCTCTGAGGTTTCCTTCACCCTCTTTTATAGCTAATAGTAACTTAGGTTTAAATTAACTAACAAATAGAAAATGAAGGTATAATATCATACTGGATAACTAACTATTATATAGCTTTAGTAATAATAGTAGTTTAGGAATACATATTAGCTTCACATATATACCATCTTGTTATATAAATATACTAATTTCTTTTCTAATTGATATTATTAATCTAATAAAAAAAAAAAAAAAAAAAAAATAAAGTAATAAAATTTTAAAATAATATTTAAAAAAGAGAATACTTTAATTTTTGTTAGTAAATAGAAAGAGATAAGCTTAAATAAATTTTATGAAAATTTAAAAAACTTTTCAAAAATTATTTTAGCAGACAAATTTGCCTATTAGATAGTTTAAGAAATACAGAGTTCTAGTACTAATAATGTATAATCTATTTTCTAAATTTGTTTTCTAACTTCTAAGAATGAGTTATCAATGTAATTTTACAAAACTTCAATAGAGAAAGGGTTATAAGACTATACTACTTCTTTATTTTTAGTAAAATATTTTAATAAATTGCTGAAAAGATATTGTATATTAAAATTTTGTATTAGATCTAAAATTTCTAATCTATAATAGTGATAATCTATTGCTATTATATACTAATATAGCTTTTGTTTTTTTTTTTTTTTTTTTTAAGGTGAGGTTTATCTTTATTAAAATTTGTGTAAAATTTCTACAAAGAGATTTCTTGAATTTACAAATTTGTTTGCTAGAATAAGACTCAGACTATAAATAATAAACTATCGAATTTATTTGCAATCTAAACCTACTAGAGTGGTTAAAAACTCATCTAAATTTGGATATTTATAATTATGTTAGATAGATAATTATACTTAGCCTACAAAGTAGACCAAATATTGATTTTGTGATGTACTAGTTCTAGTGAAGAGTATACGTTATTGTTGTTATGTAGTTGGTTAGGTTGACTATATAGATATGTATAAGTATATTCTATTTTAAAGTGATTTAAATGTGTAGAGTGTTTTGGAAGAGGAGTTTGTTGGAGGTGATTAGGTATTTTGTTTTGAGTCTTCCATTCTACAAGTTTGATATAGTAAGGTTTTCAAATTTGTTCATAGATATTGTTTGAAAGTTTGAGAAAGAATTAGATACTGAGTTTAGTAGTAGTTTTGTGAATATCTGTATATGATGAGAGTAATTCAATAAGTGAGAATGGTATAAATCTTTAGAGAGTAGTTTTAATTATTGAATAGTTTTGAAAGGGTTGCTAGTGTTGAAAAGATAGAAGAGAGATTAGTTGGTTATGTAATTCTAGGGTTGTTTGTATAGAGAGATCAAGTAGTTTTATTGTAAAGAATTCTTGAATTATTTGAAGTATTATAGTATATATAAATTGGTTTTTAGTACAAAAGAGCTAATGTTAGAGCTCCTCCTAGTTACTACAGAAGAGGTAGTTATTGTATGTAAATATATTAGGATAAAGTTGATGTAAGTGTGATAGTATTGGAAGTTTGTTTAATAAGTTTTTAATATGAAAAGATTTTTGGTAGCTAAGTTAGAAAGTAGTAAAGTTTGATGACTATTTTTGGTTATTATTAAGAAAAAGCTATGTTGTAGTAGGCGTTGAAGAAATGAGGGTTGTATTAGTATTTGTTGAAATGATTTGATAGTTTTGGAATATTATTTGAGTTTGTGAGTAGTTAATTATTTT